>ML322137.1:0-26991 GCA_005239505.1 Nicotiana paniculata | reverse complement strand
ATATATATATATATATATGTATATATATATATATATATGTATATATATATATATGTATATATAAATATATATGTATATATATATATATGTATATATATGTATGTATCTATTTTACTCTACCGAGCCGCGCTATAGTCGGCCGGGTATGGCACCTATTGTGCAACCACTGATCAGTTGGCTTTTACCGAGCTCCACGTGGCTAGGTACGTTTTACCTATGCCTATTATGGCCTGGTACGATATAATGATGATGTTGACTACAGAGGCATATGTTTTAAAAGTTTATGTATATATATGTATGTATCACGCATTTCATGTCACTAGCCCTCAGAGGTACTCAGATATTAGAGGTTTTATATTCTCTATCCTGTTTATAATACTGTTCTTACTTATGCTTTCCTGCCTTACATACTCAGTACTTTATTTTTACTGACGTCCTTTTTATTTATGGACGCTGCATGTCGTGCTGCAGGTTCTGATATACAGGTAGATGCTGCTCCCCAACCACAGTAGGTTTCCCAGTTCAGCGGTTATTAGCGAGATCCCTTCTCCGGACTTGCCTTGGTCTTGATATGCATTTTTGTTATAGACGTTATGGGTATGTCGGGGCCCTGTTCCGGCAATGTTGCAGCACTTATGCTCCTCTAGAGGCTTATAGACAGGTGTCTACTCATGTATAGTTTGGTATGCCTTGTCGGCTGATTTTGTTGTATAGTCTTTCATGGCAGTGTGGTAGCTCGTACCTTATATGTAGTTTCTTGGCGGTCTTGTCATCCCATGTTATGTATGTTCATGCCACTATTATTCATTGTTGGTTGTTCATGATCAATATCTACCATTTATATTGATCTCGTCGGCCCTTAAAGATAATAAGGAAGGTTAAATAAAATGTACGTTGGTGCTCGGCAAGTGAGGCCCGGGTGCTATTCATGATTCTTCAGTTTGGGTCGTGACATTGTGGCATTCCATTTTGTGATTTGAGACTTTGAGTGGCGCGATATGATGCATTACAACTTGCGAGTATGATTGATTTTAATTTTCAAGAGGGTCGGGATTGGTTTGGAAGACTAATTCTTATTATGGAAGCTTTAAGTTGGAAGAGTTGATCGAGGTTCAACTTTTGAGTAAACGACCTCAAAATCAAGATTTGATGGTCTCAATAGGTTCGTATGATAATTTTAGACTTGGGTTTATATTAGAATTTGCTTTTGGATGTTCCTCGGAGAATTTGACACTATTTGTCAAAAGTTATCAATTTGAAATTTTGGAGAGTTCTTAAGTTTGACTGGTAGTTGATTTTTGGGTTAATGAGCTTTGATTGTGGTTTTGAGACCTTAGATAGGTCCTAATTTTTGACATCTAACTTGTGTGCAAAGTTTGGTTGCACTCCAGAATGTCTAAGTGCGATTCAGTCGCATTTGACAAAGTAAGAATGTATAAAAGTTAAGAGATAAATTTGATCTTCCATTCTTGATTTTGTTATTGTTTTTGATATTTCGAGCCTTGCAACAAGTTTGTAGGAATATATGTACTTTATAAGAATGATTAGACAGGATATCGGAGGGTTCGAGTGTAATTCAGGATAATTTTTGACCATTTTGGTTGAGTTTGTAGCAGTTGAGTTGCTGGTGTATTGAGTGCTTCACGATTGCGGAGTAGAGGCTCGCGATCACAGAGAAGGATTTTGGTTGGCTGTATTTTGTACATCGCATTTTGTGGACTGGTGGTGGCGCGCGATCGGGGAGTATTGTGGAGCTGGTCTTCTCGTTCGTGTGTGATGCTTGCGTTCTCTCAGAGGAGGAGTTAACCAGTGAGAATTTTCTTTTCGCATCTGCGAAGGTGCTGGTCGCGTATGACAAAAGTTATTTACATATCACTGTATATAACATACACCCAACCAAAAACAATAAACACACAATATAAATAAGATAAAACTTATCCCTTATTTACATCAAATCAAATAATTTAAACACAAAAGATATACTCCTTTCGTTTAAATTTATGTGAACTTATTTACTATTTAGTACGTCTCGAAAAGAATAAACTCATTCTTAATAAGGAAACTCTTATAGCCCGTTTGGACAGAAGTTTTTTTTTCCTTTTTTTCGCCGGTGTCGTACCACACCAGCAACTACCACCCAGTGTCCTACCACAGCAGCAAAGCATGCCTTCCTTTTCCACCCTTTCACCTACCACTATTACAACTCTTGAGCAAACTCTGTAGAAATTATTACAGACTCCCATCTCCTATCAAATTTTATCAAAGTAACACAAATTTTTGAATAGCTCCATTTTGAACTCATTCTTCTTAGATCAAATTCCATAATTTCTTCTTAAACCCATCACTGAAATTTCATCTTAAACCACATCTTTACTCAAAATTTAGTCCAAAAAAGTTAGTAAATGAAGAAGCTCAGAAGCTTTTACAAAAAACTCAAACACCCACCAATAATGGAAAGCAAATGGATCTATCCACTTGCAATAGCCTCAGTAGTTTCCATTTTCATCGTATTCCTTACAACCTTAATTTCACCAAATGGCACTTCTTTAATACCCCTTTCCATTTTTGTCGAATCAAAGCTTCAATCTTTACCCATTTCCGCTGCTCCTCCGCCTCCACGTTTCGCCTACTTAATCTCCGGCTCCGCCGGCGACGGCGGCATGCTGAAACGGACCCTTCAAGCTCTATACCACCCCAACAACCATTATGTGGTGCACCTTGATGCTGAGTCATCAGCTGATGAGAGACTTGATCTGCATAATTTTGTGGTTAATCACAAAATTTTTGCTAAATTCACGAATGTAAAAATGATTAGTAAAGCTAATCTTGTTACTTACCGTGGGCCCACTATGGTGGCTAATACTTTACATGCTGCTGCTATATTGTTGAAAGAAGGTGGTGAATGGGATTGGTTTATTAATTTAAGTGCTTCTGATTACCCACTTGTTACTCAAGATGGTGAGTGTGAGCCCCTTTTTTCTTGTGAATTTTGCATTTAGAACGGGTTCTGTGAGTTCAATTGTGAGCCCATTGCTTTCTGTTCCAACTATATACATTCAGATGCTAAAACTTACTAACATCACACTCGTTCTGAACTCACTGATTTCTGGTCCTGGATTCGCCTCTAATTATGCTTATTGAGGTTTTCAGTTGGTTATTCTTGAATTTTTTACTAACGGGGTTTCATTTGGGTTCTTTTGGTTGATTAGATCTAATTCATACATTTTCGCATTTACCGCGGGATCTTAACTTCATTGATCATACTAGTGATATCGGCTGGAAAGAGTAAGCAATGTTTCCAATTTTTCCTGATTTTTGATGGGATATACAGCATTACTTGGGTGATTTTAGACTTTTTTGGTTTATATTTCTGAAGGTTTCAAAGGGCAAAGCCAATCATTGTTGATCCGGGGTTGTATTTGAATAAGAAATCTGATGTTTTCTGGATTAGACAGAGAAGAAGTGTGCCAACAGCTTTTAGGCTTTTTACAGGTGATTTTGGCATCGTTTCATTTTTGAACCTTTTTGTCCATGTTATGCTTCACATATACTGGCATGTTGATTTCATTCGAACCTGCTGCCGTTTCCTACAATGAATTGGCTTGATTTCATTTTATGTAGCACAATTTCCGTTTTAGTTTGTTCCAAAAGAATGACATCTTTCTATATTAGGAAACAAATTAACTTTAAACTTCTCATTCTACCCGTAATGTTATGATTATAAATGTTTATGACTTGTTTTAGACTACAAGTTTCAAAAGTTTTTTTTCTTTCTTAAACTTTGTGCCTATTCAAATAATGCCGCATAAATTTCGGATGAAGGGAGTAACAGATAGCTCCTATGTACAATTTTTTGATTAGGTAAATAACTTTATTAATTACGAACAACTCTGATATACAAGTAGTATACCAAAGAGTAGAGAATCTACAAAAGGATATGATTCTCTACGAAAGGCAACCAATTTTCTGTTCAAATCAGAACCTCATGGATGCACCAAATGATAACTCGCTATTTATCAAATGTACTAAGTCATTCTTTATCCCATCAAAATTTCTCCTATTTCTCTCTTCCCATATAATCCATATGAATGCCAATAGGGCAACATCCCATGCCTTGCTTGTACTCTTCCGTTTTCCATAAGCCCTGATGAACATTGCCTGGCATCGTCCATTGTATCCAAACCATCTCAAAATCTCCCACCACAAGCGCATTGCTAGCTGGCAATGCAAAAGGAGGTGATCCATGTCCTCGCCCTAGTTTTTGCACATAAAGCGTCATGTGGTGTAGGTCCTTCTCTTCATCAAGTTTCTGCTTTTATGATCGGCCCCCTCGCTGCCAACCAATTGAAAAAACACATCTTTCTTGTCGCCCTGGGTTTTCATACCCTGTTGGTATCAACTTGGATTTTCCTGTGCTATTCCATACCTACAGTGTGATGGACAGTTTCAACCAATAAAATGTATAAATGTTTGTACTGACACATATTATATGTAGGAGCAAATTTACATTGTTTCTTCGAGTAGTTCTTACTTTGAAAACCTGATAAATTGTTTATTTTTCATTTTATCGTATTTTCATGAATATACTCATTGTTTGAAGATTATCAGGTGTTTAAAAGTAAAATCTTTGAAGACTCATCTTTTATATTCTACATAAGCTTGTAGCAGCCATATATTTCTCTTTGACATGAAGTTTTAACTTTGGAAAGGGTGTTCTTATTTAAGGAAATCTGTCGTTTATTGCTTTACTTTTGTTAATGATTATTTTGACGGGGCCTGGAGAGGATATAATGATGATCAAGAGTTAATATGTGGAACAACTGCTTCATTTATTCCTCGTTATAGATTTTTATTGCTGTTAAGACTCCACAAAATTTCTGAAACATTGTTCTTGCCTCTTTACAGGGTCTGCTTGGACGGCCCTTTCTCGACCCTTCATTGACTTCTGCATATGGGGTTGGGACAACTTGCCTCGAACTGTACTTATGTACTATGCAAACTTCATCTCAACTCCAGAAGGCTATTTCCACACTGTGATCTGTAATGCTCAGGAGTTCCGCAATACCACAGTAAACAGTGATCTGCACTATATATCGTGGGATAACCCTCCAAAGCAGCATCCTCATTACCTTACACTTGATGACATGCAAAGAATGGTTGACAGTAATGCCCCATTTGCGAGAAAGTTCCATCAAGATGATCCAGTGCTTGACAAGATTGATTCTGAACTCCTGTTTCGAGGTCAAGACATGTTTGTCCCCGGTGGCTGGTGCATAGGGAATCGGGAGAATGGGACAGATCCATGCTCCATAGTGGGTAATATCACATTCCTCAGACCTACTGCAGGGGCAAGGAGATTGGAAAATCTGATTGGCTCTCTCTTATCAAATGACAAGTTTCGGTCCAGGCAATGCATTTAGTGAAACCAGGTTTTTTGAAAGTAGATTTCTTTGTGATAGTCTTCACACAGAAGAAACAGGTGATGTTATGAGTTGGCAGTTTTGTTCGCGAGAGTGAAGACTTCTCTGAATGTACAATATATCGTTTGCTGGTTATACTGCAGGAAGAAGTAGAATATAGAGTATTGCTTCAGAAACATGAGGGCACGTTAATCCGGTCGTGGTTTCCTGCTCTATCAACGTTCACCTACTTGCCCTGTATCGACATGGGATTTGCAATTCCCTTATACGTACTAGGATGGAGCATTTTTGGAGTGTGAACAATCAGGGGAAGGAAAGAACGTGTAACCTATCTGGTGAGAGTTTTTTTTTTTTTTTTGTAAGCAATATTAAATAGAATATACTTGATGCAAATGATCGGATCTTGGAACTCTTTCTTCTGTGTATTTTTGTTTTACTTTTTTAATCTCTTTTTGGAGGGGGAAGGGGGAGGGAGGGGAGTTTGTTGGTGGCGAGTGAATGTATCATAATCTGCACTGCTGTTTTGTCTGTTCACAGAGAATTTTTAACCTTGTCAGTAGCTGCATGTGAGTGTTCGGCAACTTACACTGTCTGTGTATAAAAGTTAAAACTCTTTCATCATATACAAATTGGGTATTTTTCTGCTTGAATACTTAAGAAAATTTTCCATCAATGGGAATTCTAGTTTTGCATGGCACAAATTTGTGATTGGATAGAATCATAGAATGATGTGGAGCATGGCCTGGTTGACCAAGAACCCAGCATTGTGTGATTAGAGAGTAGACAGGCAATCTTGTTTTCATATTCAAAAACACATCTGTAGGAGGATTGCGACAAATGTTTAGACTAGTTGGTGGAGAATAGCAAATAGAGGGAGCTTAGAGTTCAGACTGGTTTATTCGCACCTTTTGGTGGTCTAGTGCTATGTTGCAGGGACTCTCCAAAATGTAGCCGCACCCGTGTCGGATCCTTACAAAATACACTACTTTTGAAGGATTCGACACGTATCCAGCCACATTTTCAAAGAGTCCAAGCAACATAGATCTAGTGAAATAAGGCAAATAAAGAAAGAGTGTTAAAAACTATGCAGATTGATTACAAAATGCAAATTTGCAAAGTAGCAGGGAATCGTGTCACAGGAGTATGGCACCCTTCTTGTTATGGGCTTTTGGCATCTGCTAGCAGCGGGCGCCATTACTCCTGCGACAAGATTCCCCTAACACTTGATGGGAAAAAAAGAACCCACTTACACTTAATATTTATGTCAAAATGTTTTTCTTACTTCTTGGTTGGTCCTTATATCCTCTATCCTTTGGTCTCTAGGGGCCATATATATAATATAGCACTAAAAAGTTGAGGCTTACTCTCCAGCTCATTTTCTGCAATAAAGGAACTTGTTTCTAGAATCGGAAAAGAGTCAAAAATATCCCTTTACTATGGGAAAATGATCACATATACCCTCCGTTATACTATTGATCTACTATAGCCCCTGACGTTATAAAATTGGTGCAAAAAAAACCCTTGATCCGTTAAATCGTCCACCATATCCAACATTATCACACATGACCTGACTTTTTGATGATGTAGATGTCACGTGGCAATGCCACTTTACCACCCCAACCTCATTTTACCTCCTCCTATCACTTCTTCCTCTCCATAATTGCATAAACCCTTAAGGATCTATAACAGAAAAATTTCAGAAAATAGGAGTCCGTTTATGCAATTATGGAGAGGAAGAAGTGATAGGAGGAGGTAAAATAGGGTTGGGGTGGAGAAGTGGCATTGCCACGTGACATCTACATCATCAAAAAGTCAGGTCATGTGTGATAATGTTGGATATGGTGGACGATTTTAACGGATTAAGGATATTTTTGCATCAATTACTGTAATAGACCAATAGTATAACGGAAGGTATATGTGATCCTTTTCATATAGTAAAGGAATATTTTTGATCCTTTTCCGTTCTAGAATTTCATGAAGGCATCTTTTAATTGTCAATGGAATTCACGTTCCACAACTTTGAATGGAACCCTTTTCCTATGTTATTTAACCTTATGACCAACTAGCCTTCAACTCATTTTTAATGATTACAAGTCATGGTAAAGTAGACAGTCTAGTCTGCACTAATACCTTCTCATAGATTTCCCATGAACATTGAAATGTATGTTAGAAATATACAATCGTCGGTGCTGTGCGGTGTCTGGAATAGAGAGGAGACAACTATTTACAAAGTATGAGTTTAATTAGTATATATTTTGTTTTACGCATTAAGTTACCTAAAAGATAATAACATGTAAATCGTCCTTAGTAATAAAGTTAGTAACTTGGTAAATATGACATATATAACCTTCTACAACATGTTTAAGAATATAGGTTTATACATTTGATGGGGCACTCGAACGGTGCATACACCCAAAAACAAAAAGAAAAAATCCTTACGCGTTGGAAAAGGACGAGTAGGGATTTTTTCCTTTTATTTCTTATTTTTGTGGGTGTATGCACAGTTCGAGTGGCCCATCACATGCATAAACCGTTGCAGTGAGCTACGAGCAAAGTAACAATCTGGGAAGGCAAAATTTGAACTGCTTAATTGTCCCTTTAGGTTAGTCTGCAAATTAGGGGCAATTGTCTTTTTTATTTTAAAGTTTATCTAATTAAAATAAAAATTCCCACGATTGTAAATATAAATCATCTCTCTTAGAGAATATTACAGGAGAAAATTACTCGGTTTACCTCCTATTTCACTTTGTTACCCGGTTTAGCTGCCAATCACTTCCCTAGCTATATACTATGTGGATGCTAGGCATTGAGGTCAAAACTTTTTTCGTTTTTGTTTTCGTTTTCTTTTTCGTTCTAAGGTTTACTTTTGTTTTGATAAACCGGATACTTCATTTTACAAAATAATTACATGGCTAGCAAGTTAGAGTGGCTGCCGGGTGGCCATCATTATTTGCAAAAGTTAGTAATATTACATGTGATGTTTAGCTTAAAGTATATATATTTATATATATATATCGCCTCATGTTTTATTTTTTGTTTCGTGGATTTAGGATATAAAGTGTATTGATTTGTATTAATTTGAGGTATTTTTATGTGTAGAAATGATCCGGGAGCAATTGGGGGCGAAATGTGCAAAATTAGAACTAAAACGGACAAAAACAGATTAATCGGCATTTTCAGCGCCCCACGCCACTTGTGGCGCCAGAATCAGTGTGCTAAAAAGTAACAGCGCCATGGACAACCCCTAGCGCTGGGCTGGGCGCTGGTGGCGTGAATTCTGTCCAATTTTGCCGGGACAAGGTTATTTCGGCCCTAGACCTACCCAACACGTATAAAGGCAAGACTAAGCTTATTTTTAGAGGGGTGACGCCACTTTTGAGGGGGAATACACACGAGAAACATTCGGAAGCGAAGAGATCTCAATTTTCTTCACCTTTTCTTAGTATTTTCCATTATTCAACACTTATGAAATTGTTTGTTATTATCATGAGTGGCTAAAAACCCATTGTTCTGGGGTTGTGATTTAGTCATGAATATTGTTGTTTAACGTTGGCTTAACCTTGATTACAATTCACTTATTGTTGTTTCCTCAATTTTGTGATTAATTGCTTAATTATCTGGCCAACAGTTAGCTCTATTTACTATATATGCTATGCTGTGGAAAGTCGTGTTTAGACTAGAGAAGAATTGAAGAGAGCACGATCTTAACTCTTGGGGGACATATTTGTGGTTAGGATAGGAATATACCTAGTCACCATACTTAATTAGATATCGTAATCTTAATGCGTTCTTAATAGATTAATTTCATAGGAATATAGACGTTAATCTATTTTGAATAGGCGAGTAGTACTTCGGGAGAAGTTTATGAGAGCAATTATCAATTAATTAGCAACCGTGAATAAATTGTATGAAAGGGAGAGTTAACTAGAACACAATATGATTGGTGAATCGATCACAACCCTGGAATATTTGTTTCTACTGAATACAAAAAAATCAAATGCTACTTGATAATTTAGTTATTACTTAGAATTATAGTTTAGTATAATCACATTCTTGAACTTGATTTTGGTTTGACTGAATAACAATTTTGGTAAATTTAGTGGGTACATACAAGTCTCTGTGGGTTCGACACTCAACTTATCATTTTATTACTTGTACGAACATGTATACTTACGTGTGCGTTTGGGAGAAACAAGTTTTTGGCTCCATTGCCGGGGACTTGAATATTGACTACTTTTTAGTTTTTACTTTAATTGTTTATTTTGTCTAGTCTAACGTTACTTGATTGTTGCTCTGATCTTAGGAACTTTGATTGAATGCGTAGGGTAAGAAGCCAGAACAGATTCAATGTCTTTGACCCCGAACTTGAGAGAACATTTCATAGGAGGTTGAGGGAAGCAAGGGATACAAATAATCTTCAGGCACTCGTTCAATTTCCTGTGAACATGGCAGAGGAGAAACACATGGCTGTTCAGGAGGTGGCGATACCCAGCATTGCTAATGTCATCTCCAACATCGTGAAGTCCAGAATCACTGGGCACTTTGAGCTGAAATAGAGCATGATCCAGCTACTTCATGCGAATCGGCAGTTTATAGGTCTTCCACACGAGGATCCACAACAGCATATTGTGAAATTCTTGGAGATTAGTGATACTTACATCACTAACTGGGTCACTCCAGACTATGTGAGTCTCACACTTTTTTCATTTTCTCTGTTGGGCGAAGCAAATTGATGGTTGAAGGCAGAACCAACTAATTATATTACATCATGGAGTGATTTGGCAAGGAAATTTCTGGCAAGGTTCTTCCCTTCAAGTAAAAGTGCAAAGATCAGAAGTGAGATAGTTGCCTTCGAACAGAAAGCAGGAGAGTCTGTATACTCATCTTGGGAGAAGTTCAAGGGGCTACTCAGAGACTGTCCTCTTCACAATCAGACGAACGAAGTGTTAGCTCACACTTTCATAGAACGACTCCATCCTGAAACAAAAATTGTGGTAGATTTTGCAGCTGGAGGTCAAGTGTTGGAGAAAATATTTGACGAGATATATGCATTATTGAACACATTCTCCAAAAGCAATCCGGATTGGCAAGGAGAAAAGGGTAGAAAAACGGTACAAAAATCTGCAGGGGTTCTCGAGTTAGATGTCGTCTCGGCATTATCAACGCAGATTTCTATACTGACCAACCAAGTCAATCAGATGACCATGGTTATTAACAAGCAACAAGATCAACCAGTGCAACACATTCAAGTGTTTTGTGAAGTATGTGGAGAGGGTCACACGGGCGACTTATGCCCAGTTAATCCAAAGTTTATCTACTTTGTGGGTAAAGCAAATAGGGGCCAGACAAACCAATACGGGAACACTTACAATCCCAACTGGAGAAACCACCCAACTTCTCTTGGGGTGGAAACCAAGGTACTTAGAATCAATACCAACCTCAAGGACCTTAACAACAATATATACCACCTCAGGCTGAACAACAAGTGAGTCCAACAAGTCGCCTTGAGGAAATGATGAAGAAATTGATGGCTGATCAGCAAGTCCTCAATCAGAAATTGATGAATGATCAACAAGCCCTCACTCAGAAATTGATGGCTGATCAACAAGCCCAAGCCACAACAATGAGAAATTTGGAGCGCCAAGTGTGACAACTTGCCAGTGCCCAAAATACCAGACCAGTTGGAGCTCTTCCAAGTGACACTGAATCTAATCCTAAGGCATCCATTAATGTCGTATCATTAAGAAATGGGATACAATTAGAAGAAGTCCAGTCGAACAAGAGAAAACAAGTGACTTTTAATAAGAGGCCATCCAATATAGAATCAACATCAGAAAAATCAAAGGAATCAGAGAAGCCAGCTGATGAGGCGGTGGCTGAGCAACCCCCACCATTGGTTGCAAGGCCACCCCCTCTGTTCCCTCAAAGATTGCAGAAAGTGAAGGATAATGCCGCGTATAAAAAGTTTCTTGATATTTTGAAGTAGGTGCAAATTAATATTCCTTTGGTAGACATCTTGCAAGAAGTGCCCAAATATGAAAAATACATCAAGGAAATAGTGGCAAATAAAAGGAGATTGACTGAGTTCGAGACTGTGGCACTCACTGAGGAATGCAGCTCAAGAATTCAAAGCAAGCTACCTCAGAAATTGAAGGATCCGGGTAGTTTCACTATCCAAATCTCGATTGGTAAGCATGCATTCGGGCGAGATTTACGTGATCTTGGAGGGAGAATCAATTTGATGCCGCTATCTGTGTTCAGACAATTGGGGTTGGGTGAGCCATGCCCAACAATGGTAATCTTACAGTTGGTTGATCACTCCCTTGCTCATCCTGAAGAAGATGTTGAAGATGTGTTAATTCAAGTGGACTCTTTCATATTTCCCTGCTGATTTCATTATCTTGGATTACGAGCCTGATCAGGAAGTCCCATTTATTTTAGGGCGTCCATTCTTAGCAACGAGCCGAGCTATTATTGATGTTTGCGAAGGAAAGATGACGATGATAGTAGGTGATCGAGTGGAGGTATTCAATGTATATAAAGCACTCAGATTACCAGCCAACCCACTAAGAAGAGCTATCCATAATTTTTGTGGTGGAAAGTAATGCTACATCATTAGTGCTTTATATGAACCCTATTGATCCTTTGAACGAGTTTTGACTGGGGATGAAGAAGTCAGTGAAGATGAAATGATGGGATAAATTTAGCAAGTACTTGATATGTCCTGTAGTTATGTCAATGAGTTCGGAAAATTTAAGGAGCTGGACATGCCTATCACTCTGACCCCTCCTAAGCCATCTATTGAAGAAGCTCCAAGTCTAGAACTTAAGCCCCTTCCAGTGCATTTGTGCTATGCTTATTTGGGGAACTCTGAGACATTGCATGTGATTATCTCATCCAGCCTGACTAACACACAAGAAAAAAATTTGCTCAAAGTACTTCACGAGCATAAAAGGGCTATTGAGTGGACAACTACTGACATCAAAGGAATCAGTCCATCATTTTGCATGCATAAAATTTTCTTAGAAGATGGACATGGCCCTAGTGTTGAGAAGCAACACAGGTTAAATCCCATTATGAAAGAGGTCGTGAAGAAGGAAGTAATCAAATTGCTCGATGCAGGTATCATCTTTCCTATTTCTGACAGCAACTGGGTAAGCCCAGTTCTATGTGTGCCCAAAAGGAGGGGGGATGACTGTGATTGATAATGAGAAAAATGAGCTAATTCCTAATCGAACTGTGATGGGGTGGAGAGTCAGCATTGATTATAGAAGGCTCAACAAAGCAACCCGGAAGGACCACTTTCCACTTCCATTCATTGACCAAATGTTGGACAGATTAGCGAGGCATGAATATTATTGCTTCCTTGATGGTTATTCAGGATACAATCAGATTGTCATATGCCCAGAGGATCAGGAGAAGACCACGTTTACTTTTCCTTATGGAACTTTTGCCTTCAAGCGAATATCGTCCGGCCTTTCTAATGCACCAACAACTTTCCAGAGAAGCATGGCTATTTTCACCAATATGGTGGAAAATTTTATGGAAGTTTTATGGATGACTTTTCAGTATTTGGGTGTTGTTATGATGATTGTTTAAAGAATTTGAGAAAGGTGTTGACCCGTTGTGAAGAAACAAATATGGTATTGAATTGGGAAAAGTGCCATAGTGCAGGAAGGCATCGTTTTGGGTCATAGATTGTCTAAGAGCGGCATTGAAGTTGATAAGGTGAAGGTGGAGGCGGTTGAAAAATTACCTCCACCTATTTCTATGAAGGGTGTCCGAAGCTTCTTGGGACACGCGAGATTCTATCAGCGCTTTATTAAAGACTTTTCTAAAATTGCTACTCTTTTGTGCAGGTTGCTTGAAAAAGATGTAACTTTCGATTTTGATGACGCCTTCCTGAAGGCATTGAAGAGCTTAAAAAGAAGTTGGTGGCTACTCCCATTATTGTGGCTCCAGATTGGTTCTTACCGTTTGAACTTATGTGTGATGCAAGTGACCATGCTATTGGAGAAATACTAGGCCAGAGGAAAGACAAGGTGTTTTATTCCATCTACTATGCGAGTAAGACTCTTGATGATGCACAATTGAATTACACCACCACTAATAAAGAGTTGTTAGCCGTTGTGTGGGCCTTTGAGAAATTTCAAGGCATACTTGGTGGGAACAAAAGTCATAGTCCATACCGATCATGCAACAATCAGGTATCTATTTACAAGAAAAGAATCTAAGGCTAGATTGATGCGTTGGGTTCTGTTATTGTAGGAATTTGATGTAGAAATAAGAGATCGAAAGGGAACCGAGAACCAAGTAGTTGACCATCTATCAAGGTTGAAAAATCATGACCACGTGGAAGAGGGTGGACAAATTAAAGAAGTATTTCCTGATGAGAAACTTCTTGCTATCGCCCAAGACCCTCCCCCATGGTATGCAGACTATGTGAATTATCTTGTGAGTGGGGTACTTCCTCCTGAAATTGAGTTTGAAGCTAGAAAGAGGTTTTTACATGATGTGAACTTCTACAATTGGGATGAGCCATATTTGTACAAGCAATGTGCTGATCAGTTGATGAGGAGATGCATTCCAGAAAAAGAGGTAGAATTAGTGTTGTATGATTGTCATGCATCATCTAGAATTGTTGTAGACTTAGCTAATTTAGTGTAGTTGTAGAAAGGAAGTAACTTATGCCTCTTGCTTACATTAACGTGAATTCACGTAGCCATGATCAATCACTTGTGTATGTAGCATTTATGAGTACCTTGTAGCTATTGTGTGGAATGGGGAAGTATTGAGTACCCATAGCTTTGGAGTGCAACAATTGTGCTTTTTAGATCAAATTCGTGAAGTATTGTACATTGCACCTTCGGTTTTAAGTATGGGTTCATTTTTTTGACTTGTGCGACAACCTTATGCATAATTCTTGACGAGTTCTCATATTCATGCTTAATTGTGTTGCAGGATATCATGGCTCATGATGGTTCTAGCAAATTCAAGGGCATTGGCAATTCCTCCACCACTTCTCCCTTGCCCAAAAAACAAAATCAAGGAGAAGGACCTTTGCGGCAAGCTAAAGACAAACAAATTGCCGAGGGATTGCAGCATGAATCGTTGAGATCGAGGCCTCGCTTGGATTTGATCAATGATGCGGCTATTGCATAGCACAGGGACTTCGTGCCATATGGTCGGTACATCTCCGACATGAGAATTAATACCAAGGCTTTAGAAAAAAACTTTCTGGAGGTACTTGGCCGGCTACGCGCACCACATATGGACAAGTTACTAGAATGCCCCGGACATGAAAATTTGAGCATGGTTCGAGAACTATATGCAAACTGGAATGTAGGATGGGGAACCACACATATACGGGGAAAGAATGTGCCAATGGATAGGGGGTCGTTATGTGAATATTTGGGGGTTGAGAATGTTGACCTGAGGAGACTCTAAAAATTTGTCAAAAGTCCAAAATACACATTGATACGTCACACCCTTTGTGGCGTGGATTCAAATTGCAAGTGGGCCTGCAAGCAAGGAGATATTCATCTTCACATGGTTCGCTCTGATTTTAACAAGATTATTGTTGATACCCAATTTTTCCTTAAAATATTTTAAATTTGCATATAGAGCTTCAAAATCATGTATCAATAGCGATTGATATTTTTCCACAATTTCCCTATATTTGTATTAATCTATCCATCATTTTATTGACAATAACTAATTATAAAATTGCATTACAAATGATTTAAAAAGTATTTCTTGGTTTCATTAATTATTTTTGGTCCTATTAAGACCAAATTATTTAATTGCAATAACTTTGCAATTATAGCTCAATCATACGATTTTATACTTTTTTTTATCTAGAAATTAATCATTTGTATTTTTAAAATACTAAGTAATCATTTTTAATTATTTTCTACGCATGAAATTCACTTTTTATAATTAACAGCTATTTTTATAAATTGTTTTAATTAATTTACATTGGGTATTTAACAAATATCCACTTTCATTTCATTTATAGCCTAATTAAACCAGACCCAAGTCTGATTAAAAACGGCCCAAATACCCGAAGCCCAATATATTATCCTACCCGACCCAATCCCTTATCTAATCTGGACCGTTGATCAATTTTAATCAACGGTCCAGATCTCCCCTTTTCTTAATTAACCCTAGAGACTACCCCCCTTCCCCTCTCATTTCTCTCTTTCACTCCGCCGTTACATATCTCTCTCATCTCTCGAACTCTCTCTGCTAAATCTAAGCTCTCACCGGTCGTCGACTTGCTGGTAACTATGGTGGTCTCACCATTATCCCAGCCTCCATGGCTCCTTCCTACACCGGGTTATTGCTGCCTTGAGGTCCTCAAAGGAACCAGAAGGAGGTTCACTCACCTCCCATGGTTTTCATGTTATTCTCAGGCCGTCCATGGCCGTCCGAGTAAGATCCTCCCATCTCCGGCTAGAACCTGTGGTTTCTAAGCCGATTCTCTCTCTCTCTTTGGGTTCTCTCTCTCTAACCCTAATTTTAACGCTTGATTTCTTAGATCTGCAATAGATCTGGGTATATTCCGATTTATTTTGCTACTTTCCTTCAAAGATTTTCCGATTTCTCTAAAACGACTCTTCATCTTCAAACTAGGGTTTCTTAACCCCTTTCAAAATGGGTTTTCCTTCTGATTTTAGTTTTATTCTATGATTTTCACTATGTTTAAATGTTTATTTAAGTTTTTTCCCCTTTTGTCTGACTTTTATGTTAAAACCCTAAGTTTCTTGGTCTTAATAATGGGTTCTGAGTTTGTTCTTGCTTACTTGTTCATTTGATTTATTAGCATGTCTGCTATTTATGAATTCATTCTGAGTTTTCTGTGATTTTACCCTATTTTGCTTATTAGGGTTTCTGATTCTTTACTTCTTCCACCTATATTATGTTTATTTTGTCAATTCGTACTATGCTCTATGTGAATCCCTAATTTTTTATGATTTTACCCTATTTGGCCTATTAGGGTTTCTGATTTTGCCTAGTATGTGTTTATTCCGCTTGTTCTCATAAATTCATGTTAATTTCACCTAAATCGGTACTAGTTTCTATTTTTGAATCTTTATATCTATGTGATTGAAGTTGAACACAAAGCATATTGGGCCATTAAGAAGTTGAACACGAACCTTGAAGTCGCGGGCGAGAAAAGACTTTTGCAGTTGAATGAGTTAGATGAGTTTAGGCTATACTCTTATGAAAATGCTAAGCTATATAAAGAGAAAACTAAAAGATGGCATGACAAGCATATCAAGCCGCGTCACTTCGAGCCAGTCCAACAAGTATTATTTTTCAATTCTAGACTAAGGCTATTTCCTGGAAAGTTAAAATCGAGATGGTCAGGCCCGTTTGAGGTGGTGAGAGTCACTCCTTATGGTGCAATTGAGCTGCGAGCTTTAAACGGTGAAATTTTTTTTTGGTGAATGGACAGAGAGTAAAGCACTATTGGGGAGGAATAATTAATCGTGAGAAGACCAAGGTCATACTCGCTGATGAGTAAGCGAGGCTCTACGTTTTTTCCGCATCGTGTCGCTTCGTTAAATCAGGCGCTTGTTGGGAGGAAACTCAGTTTTTATTGCTTTCATAGTTTAGCTTTCTTAATTTTTTTAGTTAGAGTACAATAGATTTTGCATTTTCTTTGTAGGCATAGAAATTATAGGTAGAATGGTGAAGGACATGTAAATTGAATATATAAAAAGCTGGGGGGATCGAGATGTTATAATTCAAAAAAAAATTCTCAAAAATAGCGCCCAGGCTAGCGCCCGGAGCTGCCGGGGGCGCTGAAATCAGTAGAAAAAAAATCCCCTAGCGCCAGGCATAGCGCGGAGCGTTGGGCTGGGGGGTCGCCAGGTAATCTTTTTTTATTTTTTTATTTTCATTTTTTTTATTTATTAAATACCCCAAACCCATTTAACCCAACCCATATACCCATTTCTACTAACATTATAACCCATCCTACTACCCATACCCATACCCATCCCCACCTCAACTTAACGCATAACCCAAATAAAACAAAAATACCCAAGTTCCCAAAATCAGAAAAAACAATACGGTGCTCCTCTTATCAAATGTTTCTTTCGAGTTTCTTCTTCCCTTCTCTCAAATTTTCTCAAGTTTTCTCAAGTTTTCTCTTGCTCTCATCCTAAACTCTACAGGTATGTTCTTCTTTCTTATCGTCTTCTTCTTTTTGTGTTTGAATTGGTAGACAACAATGTACATCCCATCCCCCAAGTGCCCTAATCTTCAAATTTTCCCCTATGTAGTTTCTTGAGAACTTTTTATAGTGGGTGGTCCAGATGGTTGAAATTTGTGTAGTTATTTTGTATACTGAGTAGTAAACTAGAATTTCCTCTACTTCGTTGAAATTTGGGAGGGACACCATGTTCCACCATTGCTTAATTAGAATGCACACACTTTATGCCCACAAGGTGTTTGTTAAAATGTTTGAGTGGAGATTTTGGTGTACCGGTGAAGTCTGAGTAACCAAGGTATATTTGTGTATGAATTTGGGCCAAGTGTGGGGTGTGTGGGGATGATTTCACATTATAGGGAGCTTAGTTTCGTTGCAAACATGTTCTTACACCATGTATGTTATATAATGTATGTGTAGAATTGTTGTAGACTTAGCTAATTTAGTGTAGTTGTAGAAAGGAAAGTAACTTATGCCTCTTGCTTACATTAAGGTGAATTCACGTAGCCGTGATCAATCACTTGTGTATGTAGAATTTATGAGAACCTGTAGCTATTGTGTGGAATGGGGAATTATTGAGTACCCATAGCTTTGGAGTGCAACACTTGTGCTTTTTAGATCAAAATCGTGAAGTATTGTACATTGCGCCTTCGGTTTTAAGTGTGGAGTCATTTTTTTGACTTGTGCGACAACCTTATGCTTAATTCTTGATGAGTTCTCATATTCATGCTTAATTGTGTTGCAGGATATCATGGCTCGTGATGGTTCTAGCAAAGTCAAGGTCATTGGAAATTCCTCCACCACTTCTCCCGTGCCCAAAAAAAAATTCAAGGAGAAGGACCTTTGCGGCAAGCTAAAGACAAACAAATTGCCGAGGGATTGCAGCATGAACCGTTGAGATCGAGGCCTCGCTTGGATTTGATCAATGATGCGGCTATTGCATAGCACAGGGCCTTCGTGCCATATGGTCGGTACATCTCCGACATGGGAATTAATACCAAGGCTTTAGAAAAAAAACTTTCTGGAGGTACTTGGCCGGCTACGCGCACCACATATGGACAAGTTACTAGAATGCCCCGGACATGCATATTTGAGCATGGTTCGGGAACTATATGCAAACTAGAATGCAGGATGGGGCACCTCACATGTACGGGGAAAGGATGTGCCAATGGATAGGGGTTCGTTATGTGGATATTTGGGGGTTGAGAATGTTGACCCGAGGAGACTCTAAAAATTTGTCAAAAGTCCAAAATACACATTGATACATCACACTCTTTGTGGCGTGGATTCAATGCCAAGTGGGCCTGCAAGCAAGGAGATATCATCTTCACATGGTTCGCTTTGATTTTAACAAGGTTGTTGTTGATACACAATTTTTCCTTAAAATATTTTAAATTTGCATATAGAGCTTCAAAATCATGTATCAATAGCAATTGATATTTTTCCACAATTTCCCTATATTTGTATTAATCTATCCAGCATTTTATTACCAATAAATAGTTATAAAATTGCATAACAAATGATTTCAAAAGCATTTCTTGGTTTCATTAATTATTTTTGGTCCTATTAAGACCAAATTATTTAATTGCAATAACTTTTCAATTATAGCCTAATCATACAATTTTATACTATTTTTATCCAGAAATTAATCATTTGTATTTTTAAAATACTAAGTAATCATTTTTAATTCTTTCCTACGCATGAAATTCATTTTTTATAATTAACAACTATTTTTATAAATTGTTTTAATTAATTTACATTAGGTATTTAACAAATAGCCACTTTCATTTCATTTATAGCCTAATTAAACCAGATCCAAGTCTGATTAAAAACGGCTCAAATACCCCAGGCCCAATATATTATCCTACCCGACCCAATCTCTTCTCTAATCTGGACCGTTGATCAATTTTAATCAACGGTCCAGATCTCCCCTTTCCTTAATTAACCCTAGAGACTACCTCTCTTCCCGTCTCATTTCTCTCTTTCACTCCGCTGTTACACATCTCTCTCATCTCTCAAACTCTCTCTACTAAATCTAAGCTCTCACCGGTCATCGAATTGCTGGTAACTATGGTGGTCTCACCACCATCCCAGCCTCCATGGCTCCTTCTTACATCGAGTTATTGCTGTTTTGAGGTCCTCAAAGGAACAAGAAGGAGGTTCACTCACCTTCCATGGTTTTCATGTCATTCTCAGGCCGTCCATGGCCATCCGAGTAAGATCCTCCCATCTTCGGCTAGAACCTGTGGTTTCTAAGCCCATTCTTTCTCTCTCTTTGGGTTCTCTCTATGAAACCCTAATTTTAACACTTGATTTCTTAGATCTGCAATAGATCTGGGTATATTCCGAGTTATTTTGCTATTTTCCTTAAAAGATTTTCCGATTTCTCTAAAACGACTCTTCATCTTCAAACTAGGGTTTCTTAACCCCTTTTCAAAATGGGTTTTCCTTCTGATTTTAGTATTATTCTATGATTTTCACTATGTTTAAATGTTTATTTAAGTTTTTTCCCCTTTTGTATGACTTATTATGCTAAAACCCTAAGTTTGTTGGTCTTAATCATGGGTTCTGAGTTTGTTCTTGCTTACTTGTTCATCTGATTTATTAGCATGTCTGTTATTTATGAATTCATTCTGAGTTTTCTATGATTTTACCCTATTTTGCTTATTAGGGTTTCTGATTCTTTACTTCTCTGCCTATATCATGTTTATTCCGTCAATTCATACTATGCTCTATGTGAATCCCTAATTTTGTATGATTTTACCCTATTTGGCCTATTAGTGTTTCTGATTTTGCCTATTGTTGGTCCCAACCGCATACGCAAGTATACGTGGTCGTAGCAAGTAATATAATGTTAAATCGAATGTCGAACCCATAGATACTTGTGTAAACTACTTTCCAAATCACTCTAATTGTTATTTAATCAAGCCAAAATACAATCTAGGAATGTAACTATTTAATACTACGGTTCTATTAACTAAGTAATTGTCAAGTGACAAGAATATTGTTGTGTATTCAGTAGAGACAAATATTCCAGGGTTGTGATCAATTCACCACTCGTATTGCATTCTAATTAACTCTACCTTTCATGTAATTCACTCATGGTTGCTAATTAATCGATAAACGCTCTCATAGCCTTCTCCTGAAGCACTACTCGCCTATTCTCAATAGATTAACGCCTATATTCCTATGAAATTAATCTATTGGAACGCACTAAGATTACGATGTTTAATTAAGCACGGTGACTAGGTATATTCCTATCCTAACCACAAATACGCTCCCCTGAAGGTTTAAGATCGCGCTCTCTTCAATTCTTCTCTAATCTATATACGGCTTTCCCAAGCATAACATAGATGGTATATAGAACCTAATTGCTAGCCAGACAATTAAGCAATTAAACGCCGAATTGAAGAAACAACCATATATTGGGTGAACTATAATCAAGGTTAAATTAATGTCGAATAACAATATCCATGGCTAAATCACAACCCCAGAACAATGGGTCTTTAGCCACTCATGCTAGAATCAAACAATTGCATAAGTGTTGCATAAATGAAAAATACTAGAATAAGATGAAGAAAAATGATAATCCTTTGCTTCCTAATGATCCCGTGTGTATCTTCTCTCCAAAAATGGCATCCTCCCGTCCAAGTTGTGTTTTTGGGTCTATTTATATGTTTGGAACAAACCCTAAACATGTAGGAGACTTCTATTCAAACCGGGAAACACTTAAAACCTTCAAAGCTCGGATTGGACCGGACCAAAGACCCCGGGCTTTATAGCCCAAAAGCCCTGCTATAGCCTGGTATGGCCAGGATTTATGGTTCAAACGCCCGGCTATAGCCCGGGTCACTCAAGGAGTATTTTACTTTTCAATCACACACCTTACCCCTTAACTATGATCGATATCGGCAATCAAGTATGAACATAAAAAAATTCACATTCTTTCCCTTCTTTAAACATGCCCAAGTATAACAATTTAATCAATCATACCAACAACCTAATTGCAACCACCCAACCTCAAGAGTCAATGCTACCACTAAGCCCTCTCAATTCACGCACCTACCCAACAAGAAAGTTACAACATTACCGATCGTTCATAAGATCATGTTCCCTCACCAACAACAAAAGAGTGAATATAACTAGTCCACACATTCAAGTATGATTTTGAACATAATTGAAGGACATCACACAATTGAACAAATTCACTCACTCTCACAAAGAATTCATATGCATCCCGTGGTCGTACCATAAGCTTGCCCGTAGTGTAGATCTCCACCAATTCAAGTTAGCCAAATCTAGGATCAATTAGGACTTTTAAGGATGTAATGTAGGCTATGGTACGGGTAGGATATATTTAGGAATAGTGACTAACCCTCCTAAGCACTTTAATACACTACCTTCACAAATCAACACATATTCTTCTCAACCAATTCTCTTGCCACAATTCATATTCAACATAGACCTTTTTAATTAAGCACTTCTATATTTTCACTAGCACAAATTAATAAAAACTTGGAGGTGTGTATATTCTTGTACATACTTTTACTACCATTTTTTTTCTTTCTTTCCTACACACACTCCATACATGAAGATTCAATGACTAGTGACTTTTGAATACAATTCTTGTTTTAGTGCACTAACAGGTCTTTCCATGGATTCACTCAAAAGCTACTCTCCAATATCTCACCTTACTTCTTTTAGCGACTAAGTGCCTTAGGAGGAAAAGGTGCAACAATCTCAATTTAAGAACAAAATAGGGGTACGACTTGTAATGTGGGTACCAAAGAAAAGGTCAAAAGCTCAAAGGGGCTAGCAATGGAAAATGTAATTCTTATGTGACAAGCACATCTATGATCAAGCAAGTAAATGCCTACGCCATCTCCTAGACTAGCATAACCTACAATTTCACTTCGATTAACACACGGGGCAAGTTCTAGACTACACAGGATAGCATAGAAAATCACTAAACCTCACTCAAATATTGCACATGACTCAATCACAACGGTTTTATTCAACTTCTCAATTCAAGCAAGCACAAAAAATATTGAGAGAATTAAGCAATATTACACTATGTAGCATACAAGTCAAACAACTGAGCTAAGGCGTCACAAAATAGGCTATTTATTTTTACTCAGGCCTCATATGTCAAACCAAATACAAGGGAAAGCAGAATGTATATCATAACCTAATATGCCGGCATCAAACATGTCATAGGGTACTTCTAAGTTACTCAGTTTCTTCCTAACTACTCTAAAAAATAATAATTTAAAGTACCCGGTTCGAGCTACACCCTTGGAAAAGAACAGGTGCCCAAAGAAAAACCAAGAGATACTACCTAACTATCCTACAAAAAAAATAAAAAATCTTTTTGGTGTTTTCAAATCGGACTTTATCCCTCAAGAAAATTGTCCAACAAATCCATCGTTAGGAAAAATCTGAGATTTTTCTAAAAAACAATAATTTTATACAATTACACCACAGAAAGTAGTTTCCCCACCCCACACTTATGTTATGAATAGTCCTCGATGCATGATCACAAAGAAAAACATTAAAACAAGGGTGAGAAATACTCCCTGAGACCCTCTCGGGCATAGCCCGGACATGATTCTCAATCTTTAGAGTCGGGATGACCCCACACTTAGCTCATACATGCCCCTCAGCTTCAAATTTCGGGTACTCAGACTTCCCCTACTCTGCAAAATAAAAACAACACAAACTGACACTAAAAAAATAATAATGAAAAGATATACAGGATGGGTTGCCTCCCACAAGCGCCTGATTTAACGTCGCGGCACGACACAGACTCTCGTCTCACTAATCAGCGAGCACGACCTTGGTCTTATCACGATTTATGGTCTCACCCCAATAGTGTTTCACTCTATGTTCGTTCACTAAAAAATTTCTTTCACCATGTATAGCTCGCAACTCAAGTGCACCATATGGGGTGAATCTCACTATCTCAAACGGGCCTGACCATCTCAATTTCAGATTTCCAGGAAACAATCTCAGCCTAGAATTGAATAATAATACCTGTTGGCCTGGCTCAAAATGACGCGGCTTTATATGTTTGTCATACCATATCTTG
Organism: Nicotiana paniculata; assembly: GCA_005239505.1. Classification (NCBI taxonomy): domain Eukaryota; kingdom Viridiplantae; phylum Streptophyta; class Magnoliopsida; order Solanales; family Solanaceae; genus Nicotiana; species Nicotiana paniculata. Next base: position 3,263 of record ML322137.1, on the reverse strand, counting down.
GTCTTTTCTTTGTAAAGTTTGGCATTTTTGTATGAGTGCAACCTGAACTCGTCCAATTCGTCCAACTGCAGCAATCTTTTCTCACCCACGGCTTCAAGGTTCATGTTTAGCTTCTTGATGGCCCAATATGCCTTATATTGCAGCTCTACGGGCAAGTGACATACCTTCCCATAGACCAGCTTGTACGATGATGCCCCAATTGGTGTTTTGTACGCTGTTCTGTATGCCCATAAGGCATCATCTAACTTAGCAGCCCAATCTTTCCTGTTCACACTCACCGTTTTCTCTAATATTTTCTTAATTTCTCTATTGGATATCTATGCTTGTCCACTTGTTTGAGGGTGATATGTTGTTGCAACTAGATGACGGACCCCATATTTAGCTAAAAGGTTATTCAACAACCGATTGCAAAAGTGGGTTCCTTCATCACTAATCAATGCACGTGGAGTACCAAATATAGAGTATATATTCTTCTTCACAAATGCAGCGACAACCATGGCATCATTCGTCGGCAATGCAATTGCCTCCACCCATTTCGACACGTAGTCAACTGCCAGCAAAATGTATTTACTTCCTCTGGATGATGGGAATGGACCCATAAAGTCTATCCCCCATACATCAAAAATCTCTACCTCCAAGATATTATTCAAAGGCATCTCATGCTTCCTTGTTATTGATCCTGTTCTCTGGCACTGGTCACACTTTTTAACCAATGCGTGGGCATCTTTGAATAGCGTTGGCCCGAAAAAACCATATTGTAGCACTTTCGCCGCTGTTCTATCGCCACCATGATGGCCCCCATATGGTGATGCATGACAATCATACAGCACAAGTTCCACTTCTTTATCAGGAATGCATTTCCTCGTTAACTGATCACCACATTCTTTGTACAGGTAGGACTCATCCCAGTAGTAAAACTTCACATCGCGTAAGAACCTCTTCCTTGCTTCAGATTCTATTTCCGGAGGAAGTACCCCACTCACCAAATAATTCACATAATCAGCATACCACGGAGGAGGGGGGGGGGGGTCATGGGTTATAGCAAAAAGTTGCTCATCAGGAAAGACTTCTTTAATATCTCCACCCTCCTCAAAATGGTCATGATTTTCCAGCCTTGACAGATGGTCAACTACTTGGTTATCAGTGCCCTTTCAGTCTCTTATCTCGACATCAAATTCCTGCAACAATAAAACCCAGCGCATCAATCTAGCTTTAGATTCTTTCTTTGTAAATAAATACCTGGTTTCTGCGTGATCTTTGTGGACTATAACTTTTGTTCCCACCAAGTATGCCCGGAATTTTTCAAAGGCCCACACCACAGCTAACAACTACTTTTCAGTAGTGGTGTAATTCTGTTGTGCATCATCAAGGGTCTTACTCGTATAGTATATGGAATAAAACACCTTGTCTTTCATTTGGCCTAGCAGTGCCCCAATTGCATGGTCACTTGCATCACACATAAGTTCAAATGGTACTGACCAATCAGGTGCAACAATTATGGGGGCAGCTACCAATTTCTTTTTTATCTCCTCAAATGCCTTTAGGCAGGGTGCATCAAAATTGAGNTAGATACTCTATGACCCAAAATGATGCCTTCCTGCATCATAAAGTGGCATTTCTCCCAATTTAACACCAGATTCGTTTCTTCACAACGGGCCAACACCATGCTCAGATTTTTCAAACAATCATCATAAGATGACCCAAAGACTGAGAAGTCATCCATGAACACCTCTACGAATTTTTCCACCATATCGGTGAAAATAGCCATCATACATCTCTGGAAGGTGGCTGGTGCATTGCAAAGTCCAAATGGCATTTGCTTGAAGGCGAATATGCCATAAGGGCAAGTAAACGTGGTCTTCTCCTGATCCTCTAGGCATATGACAATTAGATTGTAACCTGAATACCATCCAGAAAGCAATAATATTCATGCCCTGCTAATTTGTCCAGCATTTGATCAATGAATGGGAGTGGAAAATGATCCTTGCGGGTTGCTTTGTTGAGCCTTCGATAATCAATGCAAACTCTCCAACCCGTAATAGTGCGAGTTGGAATTAGCTCATTCTTCTCATTCTCAATCACGGTCATCCTCCCTTTTTGGGTACACATTGAACCGGTTTCACCCAGTTGCTGTCAGAAATAGGAAAAATGATACCTGCATCCAGCAATTTTATGACTTCTTTCTCCACTACCTCTTTCATGATGGGATTCAGCCTCCTTTGCTTCTCAACACTCGGGCGATGTCCATCTTCCAAAATGATTTTATGCATACAAAACGATGGACTGGTTCCTTTAATATCTGCAATGGTCCACCCAATCGCCTTTTTGTGCTCACGAAGTACCCTTAGCAATTTCTGTTTTTGTGTATTAGTCAGGCTGGATGAGATGATCACGGGCAATGCCTCAGAGTTCCCCAAATAGGCATAGCGTAAATGTGCTGGAAGAGGTTTGAGTTCCAGCTTTGGAGCCTCTTCAATAGATGGCTTAGGAGGGGTTAGAGTAAGAGGCTTGTTCAACTCTTCAAATTTTCCTAGCCCGTGGAGGTAACTTCAAGAACTTTCTCAATGTCTCCCCTTGTTTCATCCCCACAGTCTTCTTCATCCCAACTAACACTTGCTCAAGAGAGTCAACCGGACTCATGTATGGAACCATTGATGCCGATTTGCGTTCCACTACAATAATCATGGATAGCTCTTCATAGTGTACAGGTAACTTGAGTGCCTTATAAACACTAAACACCTCAACTTAATCACCAACTCGCATCGTCATTTTACCTTCACACACATCAATGATAGCTCGGCCCGTAGCTAGGAAGGGACGCCCCAAAATAAATGGGACTTCCTTATCAGGCTCATAGTCCAAGATAATGAAATCAGTTAGGAATATGAAATAGCCCACCTGAACCAGCACATCTTCAATTACTCCCTCAGGATGAGCAAGGGAGCGATCAGCCAACTGTAAAATCACTATTGTTGGGCGTGGTTCGCCCAACCCCAACTGCTTGAACACAGATAGCGGCATCAAATTAATGCTTGCCTCAAGATCGCACAAAGCTCGCCCGACTGCATGCTTACCGATTGAGATTTGGATAGTAAAACTACCCGGATCTTTTAATTTCTGAGGTAGCTTGCTTTGAATTCTTGAGCTAACTTCCTCAGTGAGCGCCACGGTTTCAAACTCAGTCAGCCTTCATTTATTTTGCCACAATGTCCTTGATGTATTTAGCATATTTGGGAACCTCCTACAGAATGTCTACCAGTGGA
>MDKI01184653.1:0-32530 GCA_005239505.1 Nicotiana paniculata | reverse complement strand
ACTTGGGGGACTATACAGTAGTGAAGGCTAAGACGAAACAAAGAAGACTATCATAAAGTCAAACGCTCGAGCCTGAAGAGCCATCTACCCAACGAGACAAGTGATACGAGCAGAATCGAAAGAAATCAAAAGAGTCATCCAAATACAAAGCCTAATGCAAAAAGAAAAAACCTTCGAACATATTCAGGTTGAAAGGCAAAATATTAGTCACGAGAAAGAAATGTACATCTTTATACTTATTCAAAGATGTTGTAACAAAAACATTTAGGGGTAAAAGATCATCATCAATGTACTCATACAAAAAACTGTTATCAAATAAAACAGTTATGGATGAAAGATCTAAAATCCTTGTATTTTTTCAAGAAACTGTTATAAAATAAAAACAGTTACAAATAAGAAAACATTTCCTCGTACTTATTAGAATACTGTTTCCAAAACAGTTGCGGGTAAAACCCCAATCTTTATAAAAACTGTTACTAGTAAAAAACAATTGTTTCCTTGTATTAATATCGAAAAATTGTTACCTATGAAAAATAGTTACGAAATACAAGAGTATATCAAATTTCATAAACAAAAACAGTTGCAACATGAGTTTTAGACGATAACCAAACACATGTAAAATGTCATGGAAGTTCAAACAAAAAACTTTCCTTGGAAACATTCTTAACATGTGTAAAATTTCTGTCACTCTATTGCATTATCATGAAGTTGAGACGTCTTCTTCATGACAATTATAAAGGGCCCTCTTCCATAAACTATGCCTACTACAAAAAGGCACACCTTTAATATGACACCGTGCCTATTATAAAAAGGTACGAGTAATCTAAAGCATTCTACATGCAAAACTCTGAGGTAAAACTAAAACCTCGAAAAATGAAGCATGTAAAAGACTTAAAGAGTGAAACAAAAACTCAACGAAAGTCATATTATCATTAATATATTAAAACAGCTAAGCAAAAAAATTAAGTATTAACTTATACTTAGCCGTATGGAATTTTATATATATACATTGAGATGCCCCTAAGTTGTCATTTGGGGACTTTAAAGAAATCCAAATTTACCTCCAATGGGACTGGGGGTAACCACCAATTGGGACAAAGAAAAAAAAAGGGGGGGGGGGGATGAACCAACTAAACTTCTTCAAGAGAGGGGTTGACTTCACTGGCAGAAGGAGCGGGAGAAATTAGGGATGAAGAGGCATGAGCGGCTGGAGTCTCACTATCAGGTGAAGAAAGGTTATGACCTTGTTGAGCCTTCTCCACGGATTCCTTAGTTTTAGCTATTTCAGCACTAAGGTCGAAACCCTCTTGACTCATTTCCATCAATGTGTCAAGGCGAGAATTCGTGTACGCCCAGTTCACATCGATAGTAGCCACCTCTTCAAGATATTCATAATCCTTTGCCCATTGAAACTCAGCTCTCAATCCGTCCTTCTCCGCTTCTACAGCTTCATGGGCAGCCCTTAACGGTACAATCAACTCCTCTAGAGTTTGAGCTTTGTCTAAAGCCTTACGAAGGTCCTCTTGAGTACGAGTGAGTGATTGCACAAGCTCGCCTGAGTATTCCTCCTTCTGCCTCAACAAGTTTTTCAAGTCTCTAATCTCCTCTAAGGTACGGGACAATTGCTCAGCGAACGAAGACTCCAGAACACCCTTGTCTTTATCAGCCTGACTGGAAGAAGCCTTCTCTACTGTCAGTTCTGCTGCCATGAGTCTCATCTGCCACTTCAAGGTACTCCGTTCCTCTTCTAAAGTATCCATGTCAATCCTTAGGATATCATACTATGCTTTCCAATTATCAGAATTGGCCTGAAACTCTTTTTATCTCCTGGTCCGTGTTTGAAATCCTCTTCACAAGCTCCATGCCTATAAGGTTAATCTACAAGAAATAAACCAGTCAGATATGGTAAATTTCATATACGAAAATGAAAGAGGATAACTTGCATCATACCTTCAAAGAAGTATGCACGACCTCATTGGCCCATGTAAGAGCACCGTGGCTGGCTAGCTTGGCTTTCTTAGAGGGACCTATCAAAGGCTTGAGCCACACTTCGGGCTCACCCGTTTTCTTGAAAAGATTCCCCTCAGCTGGAACCTCTATTATCACCTACCACATCTCTCTGCTGGAAGACCCTACTTCCCTAAAGGAAGGCATGGAAGCAGGTAGAGATGAACCATCAACAGGCACGGACGGTTGAGGAGCTGGAGAAGCCACGGGCAAAGCAACAGGAACGGAGGGTTGCAGAGTTGAGGAAGTTATGGGCAAAGCAACATCAGAAGCCGAAATAGCCAAAGGAACATATGAGACAGCTTCTCTCAAAGAAGCAGGAGGAAAGACAACAGCCAAAGGGACATCGTCAGGAGCAAGATCAACACCTTCATGAATAGGGGAATGTGAAACACCATCAAGGACAAAGGGCTCAACCACAGACACGGAACGCAAGGTCAAGGGCGTAAGCTTATCATTTGAAACCACCCGCTTTCTCTGTGGCCTGTGTACTAAAGCACCTTCTTCTTCTTCTTCTTCTTCTACGAAATGAGACTCACCAATCTTCCTCTTCGAGGAAGATGAACTAACAATAATTTTTTAGGCCTAAGCCAAAGACATCTTCGGGATAGATGAAGCAGACACCCCACGAGCAGAGAACCCTATTAAAAGGGAAAAAAGTTAAACGACAAAGAAAGAAGAGACTCGAGTAAGGAAAGAAGCAAGAAGAAGAGCTTCACTTGCCGTGGGTCTTTACATGCCAACCATATCCCCAGCGAGGTAATTCCAAGACCTCTCTTCTAAAAGAGCAACGGACAATAATTTTTCTACCCAATCACGGATACCGAAGACATTCTCAACAGTATCCATGATTGTTGAGAGAAGAAGAAACAAATACGTTGTTAATAAAACATCTCAAGTCAAAATGAGGAAAAATAAATAAATGTGATCTAAAGCATACTCACGTGCGCGATTCCACTTCTCAGTTATGACTGGGTCAATGGGGGGTCTAAACCCTAGAGTGAAAGGGTACGTATAAACAAAAGAATATCCAATCTTGTAAGACATTATTATTTGATTACTATTCGGAATATAGACAGGGCAATCAAGCCTCCAAAAGCACTCCCTACGAACAAGGAAAATCTGACCCTCAGTTATAAGGGTTAGATACCATTCGACACTTTCAAGGGAAGAAGATTGGTCTACAAGAACTTGACTATCCCTAGCAAAAAAAAACTCAGCAGGGAAAATTTCATTAACTCCAGGTTCATGAAGGCGTTCACCTCTACCTCTAGACAAATATCGAGAAACCCTAAATCTCAGAGAAACTAGAGATCTAGTGGAAGGAGAAGGAACTATCTGAGAAGAAGAGGAGCCCTTCGAAGGAGTGGATCCTAAACTTCTAAGTCTACCACTGTGACGACCCGGCCAGTCGTCTTATTAATTAATGCCCCAATCCCCTATTAGATGTTTTCCCCAAGTTTATTTCTACTAAATTGAATTGCCGTGACATTCGGTTTTGAGTTTCGGAGAGTTTTGGGACACTTAGTCCCTAAATGAGAGCTTAAGTTTTGGAAAGTTGCCCGTAGTCAGAACAGTGTGAAGACGGTCTCGGAATGGAAATCCGATGGTTCCGTTAGCTCTTTTAGGTGATTTCGGGGTTGGGAGCGTGTTCAGAATGCATTTTGGAAATACGTAGCTCATTTAGGCTTGAAATGCCGAAGTTTGAATTTTTGAAGTTCCGGTCTGATAGTGAGATTTTGATCCGAGGGTATGAATGGAGTTCTGAAAGTTGCAGTAGTTCCGTCATGTCATTTGGGTTGTGTGTGTAAAATTTCAGGTCATTTGGACGTGTTCTGGTTAGGTTTTTAATCGAAAGCATGTTTTGATGAAATTGGAAGTTCTTAGGCTCAAATCCTGATTTAATTCGAGATTCCGATGTTGTTTTTGGTACAAGTTTGAATGATGTTATGGGATATGTCTGTAGGTTTGGTTGAGGTCCCGGGGGCCTCGGGTGTGTTTCAGATGCTCAACGGGCCATTTCCGCCTATTTTTGAAATGTTGTTGCTGCTTCTGGTGCGCCTCTATCGCAATCGTGAGCTTCCCTTCGCATTCGCGAAGGCTTATTTGACTACCTGGAACTTTTCTTCTTCGCATTCGCGTCCTCCTCCACGCGTTCGCGTAGAGTAATTTTGGAGGAGGACCAGTTTTCCTCATCGCGTTCGCGACCGGTCCCTCCACGTTCGTGAAGCTTCACCTTTTCCTCCATCGCGTTCGCAGCTAAGCCATCGCGTTCACAAAGCTCTATTTGTCCCTGAGGGCTGAGCCTATTTTATTCATCGCGTTCGCGTTCCCCGTGTCGCGTTCGCTTAGCCTTGTCAACTCAGGCCTTCGCGTTCGCGTATTGCTCCTCGCGTTCGCGAAGAGCAATCTTGGCAGCCTCCATTTTTCTTCTTCGCGGACGTGTGACTTCCTCCACGTTCGCGATTCACTAAATGCCTGGGCAGTATATACATCTCAAAATCCGAGGGTTAGCCATTTTTACCAAAACTCAAGCTTGAGAGCTCAGATTTGAGAGAGATTTCAAGGGTTTTTCAGAGGCAACGATTGGGTAATTATTTTAAACTCCTTTTTGCTTATAACCCGCTAATCTAATCACGAATTCCCCTTATAATTTCAGATTTTTTTATGGAAAACGGGTAAAACTTCATAGACCAAATTATTGAATTTTGAGTGGGTGATTGACCTCCGAAATTGAGAGATTTTTATATGGTTAGACTCGTGTGAGTACAAGGGTTCTGAAAATGTAAAATTTATCCGATTCCGAGATGCTGGACTGAGGGCGTTTTGGAAATTTTACCTAATTTCGTGCCTTAGCCTTGAATTAAATAGTAGAGCCAGTTGCTTGAGATGTTATTTACGATATGTAATTGAATTGTACAGATTTGGGCCATCTGGTGTCGGATACTCGTGGCAAACATGTGGTTTCAAGTTGATTTTGAGCCGGTTCGAGGTAAGTGGCTTGTCTAACCTTGTGTGGGGGACCTTTCCCCTTAGGATGTGATATTTGGTAATTGAATGCCTTGTACGTGAGGTGACGAGCGCGTACTTGTGCTAATTGTTGAAAACCCGGTTTTTACCTTAAATACTTCGACTGAGTTTCTTCTTACCTGTTTTATTCTACTTACAATTATAGCCTATGTTAGTTTAGAAAAGCATGCCTAGTTGACTTGAATTGCCTATTTGCTTAAGTTGCTTTGATTGTACTACATAAAGCATGTTAGGCTAGAACTACTTATTGCCTTGTATTTTTCTTTGCACTCTATTTCCGAATATCTTCTTGTTGTGGCTGCGTATTTACATTGGGACTACGGATGTGAGATTCCGGTAGCTCCCCCCCTTGGTTGTTTACTGTGGGACTGCGAGTTAGATTCCCGATAGATCCCCCTACATATTTACTTTGGGACTGCGGGTTAGATTCCCGATAGATCCCCCTGCATATTTACTTTGGGACTGCGGGTTCGATTCCCGATATATCCCCCTGCACATTGATTGATGGACTACGGGATGGTATCCCGGGAGATCCTTCGGATATACACATATGATGGACTACGGGACGGTATCCCGGGAGATCCACTAGACAGTTGATAACAGGTCTACAGGACGGTATCCTGGGAGATCCTCATGTTACCATTGTTATTGAGCTGTACATATTCTGTGTTTACTCTATTCTTTGGGTTTTTGTTATTGCCTTGTTTGACCTGTCTTATTTTACTGCTGTACTCATTATTACTGCCTGTTTTCATACTGTGAATTCCTATTATATTGTTTAACCTCAGTAGGGACCTGACCTTCCTCGTCACTATCCGACCGAGGTTAGGCTTGGCACTTACTGAGTACCGCTGTGGTGTACTCATGCCCCTTCTACGCATGTTTTTCATGTGCAGATCCAGGTACCTCCACCCAGGCGCACTATCCCCGAGGTTGAGAGATCTAGCAGAGACTTCGAGGTACATCTACCGCGTTCGCAGACCAGGAGTCTCTATCTTATTCCAGCTTTAGTGGAATGCTTTTCCTTCCTTATAGTTCTTTAGACATTCTGGAGTTAGAGCAGTGTATTACAATTCTGTTAGCCTATGTTTCCCATGAGTTTCCGGGTTTTGGGGTGATATTGTAGACTCCAGCATTATTGGGTTGTATATGCCAAGCGGCATTTTAATACAGTCTTTCTTTAGTTGTTCAGTTTTAATTAATTATTCCGTAAGTTATGTTGTTTTTACGCATTGTTAGGGTTACCTAGTTATAGAGACTAGGTGCCATCATGACATGTTCACGGAGGGCAAACTGGGGTCGTGACAAGTTGGTATCAAAGCTCTAGATTCATAGGAGTCACGGAACACATGCCAGTTTATTAGAGTCTCGCTGATCGGTACAGAGGCGTCTGTACTTATCTACAAGAGGATAGGTAACTATTTTTGACATCAATTCTAAACCTCTGTCTTCTATTCTCTCACAGATGGTGAGGATACGTGCTACTCGGGATGATCAGGCACCCGCGCCCCCTACTGCAGTCATCAGAGGCCGAGGACGCGCACATGGTGCAACGAGAGCACCTGTGCGAGCTGCCGCCGAGGTACCACCAGCAGATCCAGCCGAAGTCCAGGCACCTGACATGCCTACTGCCACTACTACTCCAGCCCTTCAGGAGACGTTAGCTCAGTTCATGTCTGTGTACACCACTCTGGCTCATGCAGGGTTGCTTCCCCTTGCTGCAGCCATGAGGAGCACAGACTCCCGCCACCCACACTCCTGAGCAGTGAGTGCATGTGGAGCAGGTCCCAGAGATCATTCTTGCAGCGTCCGTAGTGCCAGTTCAGCCCGAGGATGGGTCAGCTGCTTCAGAGGACGAGCAGCGGAGACTTGAGAGGTTCAAGAAGTATGATCCTCCGGTATTCAGTGGACTAGCATCGGACGATGCCTTGGATTTTGTAGAGGAGTGTCACCGTATTCTTCGCACTATGGGTATAGCCGGATCTAGTGGGGTTTCCTTTACTACCCTTCCAGCTTCGCGGAGCCGCCTATGATTGGTGGCTCACCTATGAGTTAGATAGTCCAGACGAGGCTGCTTCACTGACCTGGACCTAGTTCTCAGATATGTTCCTAAGAGAGTTTGTTCCTCAGAGCCTCAGGGACGCATGGCGCGTAGAGTTTGAGCATTTGCTCCAGGGTGCTATGACAGTTTCAGAGTATGCTATTCGTTACACCAGATTGGCTAGGCATGCACCGGCTTTGGTTGCTACTGTCCGCGATAGGGTTCGCCAGTTCATTGAGGGTCTTATCCCACCCATCAGATCTAGCATGGCTTGAGAGTTGGAGATGGACATTCCTTATCAGCAGGTAGTGAGCATTGCTAGGAGGATCGAGGGTATGCTCGCTAGGGAGCGAGAGGAGAGAGAGGACAAGAGGTCTCGAGAGTCGGGCCACTACTCTGGTGCCCGTACCCCAGTAGCAGGTCGACATGGTAGGGGTTATATGGGCTGCCCCATTCATTCAGCTCTTCGAGCAGCCAGCGGTACCCCAGCTCCACCCAGGCCTCAGGAGCCTTGCTATGCACCTCCAGTTTCTAGCGCGCCTCCTGCGCGGGGTGCTTTCAGAGGTCAGTCTAGCAGACCTTGCCCTAGCCAAGCACAACCACCATGTCCTTCCAAAGCTTGTTTCGAGTGTGGCGATACACGCCATATGGTTAGGGACTTCCCCAGACTTGGTAGGGGTGCATCTTCACAGACTTTTCAGCCACAACGTGCTCAGCAGAGTTCTCAGGCCATGATCACAGCTGCTGCTGCCACCCCATCTGCCCAGCCAGCTAGGGTGGAGGTCGGGGAGGTAGAGGTCACCCTCGAAGGGGAGGCCAGGCTAGATATTATGCTATTCCTGCTCGTACCGAGGTTGTTGCCTCCGATTCTGTCATTACAGGTATTATACTGGTTTGTCACAGAGATGCATCGGTTCTATTCGATCCAGGCTCCACGTATTCTTATGTGTCTTCTTATTTTGCCCCGCTTTTGGGTATAGCCCGAGATTCTTTGGGTTCTCCTGTTTATGTTTCTACTCATGTGGGAGATTCTCTTGCCGTGGACCGCGTTTATCGGTCATGTTTGGTTACTATTCGTGGTTTTGAGACCAGTGCGGATTTATTGTTACTCGATATGGTGGATTTTGATATTATCTTGGGTATGGACTGGTTGTCGCCCATTATTCTATTCTTGATTGTCACGCCAAGACCGTGACGCTGGCTATGCCAGGTATTCCGCGTGTTGAGTGGAGTGGTACCTTAGATCACACTCCCAGTAGAGTTATCTCTTTCCTTAAAGCTCAGCGTATGGTTGAGAAGGGGTGTGCCGTGTATTTAGCTTATGTGAGAGATGTCAGTGTTGATACCCTTTCTGTTGATTCAGTTCCAGTGGCATGGGATTATCCCGATGTGTTTCCAGCTGATCTTTCGGGCATGCCGCCGGATAAAGACATTGATTTGTTGCCGGGCACTCAGCCCATTTCCATTCCTCCGTACCGTATGACTCCTCCTGAGTTGAAGGAGTTGAAGGATTAGTTACAATAATTGCTTGATAAGGGTTTTATTCGACCTAGTGTTTCACCTTGGGGTGCTCCTGTCCTGTTTGTGAATAAAAATGATGGTTCTATGCGCATGTGTATTTATTATCGCCAGTTGAACAGTGTTACAGCGAAGAACCGTTTTCCCTTGCCTCGTATTGATGATCTATTTGACCAGCTTCAGGGCGCACATGTATTTTCTAAGATTGATTTGCGCTCAGGTTACCATCAGTTGAAGATTCAGGAGCCGGATATCCCAAAGACTGCTTTCAGGACTCGGTATGGCCATTACGAGTTTCTAGTTATGTCATTTGGGCTGACTGATGCCCCAACAACATTTATGCATTTGATGCACAGTGTGTTCAGGCCATATCTCGACTCGTTGGTCATTGTTTTCATAGATGATACTCTTGTTTACTCCCGAAGTCGGGAAGATCATAAGCAGCACATGAGGACAGTGCTCCAAACCCTGAGAGAGAAGACGTTGTATGCAAAGTTCTCAAAATGTGAGTTTTGGTTGAGTTCTGTGGCATTCTTAGGCCACGTAGTATCGAGTGAGGGCATTCGGGTGGATCCGAAGAAGGTAGAGGGCGTGCAGAGTTGGCCCAGGCCGTCCTCAGTTACAGAGATTAGCAGTTTCCTTGGCTTGGCGGGCTACTACCGTCGTTTTGTGGAGGGATTTTCATCGATTGTAGCCCCTATGACTAGATTGACCCAGAAGGGTGCTCCATTTCAGTGGACAGAGGAGTGTGAGGAGAGCTCTCAGAAGCTCAAGACAGCTTTGACTACAACCCCAATCTTGATATTGCCTACTAGTTCGGGGTCTTATACAGGTTATTGTGATGCCTCGCGAGTCGGCCTTGGAGCGGTGTTGATGCAGGATGGTAGGGTGATTGCCTACGCGTCCAGACAGTTGAAGATACATGAGAATAATTACCCTGTCCATGACCTTGAGTTAGCTGCCATTGATGTTCCCTGTGAGATATTTACGGATCACCGGAGTTTGTAGCACATATTCAGGCAGAAGGATCTGAATTTGCGCCAGCGTAGATGGTTAAAGTTTCTAAAGGACTATGAAATCACTATATTATACCACCTGGGGAAGGCCAATGTGGTGGCCAACACTTTGAGTTGCCGGGCGGAGAGTTTGGGGAGTTTGGCATATTTACCAGCTTCAGAGAGGCCTATGGCGATGGATGTTCAGGCCTTAGCCAGTCAGTTTGTGAGATTGGATCTTTCGGAGCCCAATCGAGTCCTAGCTTGTGTGGTTTCTCGGTCTTCCTTATTCGATCGTATCAGGGAGCGGCAGTATGATGACCCTCATTTACTTTTCCTCAAGGACACGGTTCAGCACGGTGATGCCAGAGATGTGACCATTGGAGATGACGGGGTGTTGAGGATGCAGGGTCGGATTTGTGTGCCTAATGTTGATGGGCTTCGGGAGTTGATTTTAGCAGAGGCCCACAGTTCGCGGTATTCCATCCATCCGGGTGCTGCGAAGATGTATCAGGATTTGAGACAGCACTATTGGTGGCGAAGAATGAAGAAGGATATAGCAGAGTTTGTAGCCAAGTGCCTCAACTGTCAGCAGGTCAAATGTGAGCATCAGAGATCGGGAGGGTTACTTCAGCAGATTGAGCTTCCAGAGTGGAAGTGAGCGGATCACCATGGACTTTGTGGTTGGACTTCCTCGGACTTTGAGGAAGCATGATGCTATTTGGGTGATTGTGGATCGGCTGACCAAATCAGCCCATTTCATTCCGGTACTGACTACATATTCATCGGAGAGGTTGGCTGAGATTTATATTAGAGAGATTGTTCGCCTCCACGGAATTCTAGTATCTATATTTCAGACAGAGGCACTCAGTTTACATCACGGTTCTGGAGGGCCGTTCAGTAGGAGTTGGGTACTCGGGTGGAGTTGAGCACAACATTCCACCCCCAGGCGGACGAACAGTCCGAGCGCACTATTCAGATTCTTGAGGATATGCTTCGTGCGTGTGTGATTGAGTTTGGAGGGTCTTGGGATCAGTTCTTGCCATTGGCGGAGTTTTCTTACAACAACAGTTATCAGTCCAGTATTCAGATGGAGTCGTATGAGGCTTTATATGGTAGGAGGTGTAGATCTCCAGTGGTTTGGTTCGAGCCGGGTGAGGCCAGGCTATTGGGCACAGATTTGGTTCATGATGCATTGGAGAAGGTCAAGGTGATACAGGACAGACTCCGTACAGCCCAGTCCAGACAGAAGAGTTACGCGGATCGGAAGGTTCGTGATGTTTCATATATGGTCGGTGAGCGCGTTCTGCTTCGGGTTTCGCCCATGAAGGGCGTTATGAGATTTGGGAAGAAATGGAAGTTGAGTCCGAGGTTTATTGGCCCTTTTGAGATATTGAGGTGTGTTGGGAAGGTTGCTTATGAGCTTGCCTTACCTCCCAGCTTGGAAGGAGTTTATCCGGTATTTCATGTTTCGATGCTCCGGAGGTATCACGGTGACCCGTCGCACGTGTTGGATTTCAGTTCAGTCCAGTTGGACAAGGATCTATCCTATGTTGAGGAGCTAGTGGCTATATTGGACATGCAGGTCAGAAAGTTGAGGTCAAAGAATATTGCTTCAGTAAAGGTTCAGTGGCGGGGTTAGCCGGCCGAGGAGGCGACCTGGGAGACCGAGCATGAGATGCGCAGCAGTTACTCTCATCTTTTCACTACTTCAGGTATTTCTTTATGCTCATTCGAGGACGAACGAATGTTTAAGTGTGGGAGAATGTGATGACCCGACCGGTCGTCTTATTAATTAACGCTCTGATCCCCTATTAACTGTTTTCCCCAAGTTTATTTCTTCTAAATTGAATTGCCGGGACATTCGGTTTTGAGTTTCAGAGAGTTTTGGGACACTTAGTCCCTAAATGAGAGCTTAAGTGTTGGAAAGTTTCCCATAGTCGGAAAAATGTGAAGATGGCCTCGGAATGGAAATCTGATGGTTCCGTTAGCTCCGTTAGGTGATTTCGGGGTTGGGAGCGTTTTCGAAATGCATTTTGGAAATCCGTAGATCATTAAGGCTTGAAATGCCGAAGTTTGAATTTTTGAAGTTCCGGTCTGATAGTGAGACTTTGATACGAGGGTCGGAATGGATTTCCGGAAGTTGTAGTAGTTCCGTCATGTCATTTGGGTTGTGTGTGCAAAATTTCAGGTCATTCGGACATGTTTTGGTTAGGTTTTTGATCGAAAGCGTGTTTTGATGACATTGGAAGTTCTTAGGCTCAAATCCTTATTTAATTCGAGATTCCGATGTTGTTTTAGGTGGTTTAAGGATTGGTACAAGTTTGAATGATGTTATGGGATATGTCCGTAGGTTTGGTTGAGGTCCCGGGGGCCTCAAGTGTGTTTCGGATGCTCAACGAGCCATTTCCTCCTATTTTTGAACTGCTGTTGCTGCTTCTAGTGCGCCTCTATCGCGATCGCGAGCTTCCCTTCGCGTTCGCGAAGGCTTATTTGACCACCTGGCACTTTCCTTCTTCGTGTTCGCGTCCTCCTCCACGGGTTCACGTAGAGTAATTTTGGAGGAGGACCAGTTTTCCTCATCGCGTTCGCGACCGGTCCCTCCGCGTTCGCGAAGCTTCACCTTTTCCTCCATCGCGTTCGCAGCTGAGCCATCGCGTTCACATAGCTATATATCGCCCTGAGGGCTGAGCCTATTTTATTCATCGTGTTTGCATTCCCCGTGTCGCGTTCGGGTAGCCTTGTCAGCTCAGGCCTACGCGTTCGCGTGCTGCTCCTCGCGTTCGCGAAGAACAATCTTGGCAGCCTCCATTTTTCTTCTTCGCGAATGCGTGACTTCCTCCGCGTTCGCGATTCAATAAATGCCTGGGCAGTATATACATCTCAAAATCCGAGGGTTAGCCATTTTTACTAAAACTTAAGCTTGAGAGCTCGGATTTGAGAGATATTTCGAGGGTTTTTCAGGGAAACGATTGGGTAATGATTCTAAACTCCTTTTTGCTTATAACCCGCTAATCTGATCACAAATTCCCCTTCTAATTTCGGATGTTTGTATGGAAAATGGGTAAAACTTCATAGACCAAATTATTGAATTTTGAGTGGGTAATTGATCTCTGAATTGAGAGATTTTTATATGGTTAGACTCGTAAGATTACGAGGGTTCTGAAAATATAAAATTTATCCGATTCCGAGATGCTGGCCTGAGGGACATTTTGGTCATTTTACCTAATTTCGCGCTTTAACCTTGAATTAAATAGTAGAACCAGTTGCTTGAGATGTTATTTACGATATGTAATTGAATTGTATAGATTTGGGCCATTTGGAGTCGGATACTCGTGGCAAACGTGTGGTTTCGAGTTGATTTTGAGCCGGTTCGAGGTAAGTGGCTTGTCTAACCTTGTGTTGGGGACCTTTCCCCTTAGGATGTGATATTTGGTAATTGAATGCCTTGTATGTGAGGTGACGAGCGTGTACTTGTGCTATTGTTGAAAACCCGGTTTTTACTTTAAATACTTCGACTGGGTTTCTTCTTACCTGTTTTATTCTACTTGCAATTATAGCCTATGTTAGTTTAGAAAAGCATGCCTAGTTGACTTGAATTTCCTATTTGCTTAAGTTGCTTTGATGTTACTACGTGAAGCATGTTAGGCTAGAAATACTTGTTGCCTTGTATTTTTCTTTGCACTCTATTTCCGAATATCTTCTTGTTGTGGCTGCGTATTTACATTGGGACTACGGATGTGGGATTCCGGTAGCTCTGCCCCTCTTGTTTTTTTACTTTGGGATTGCGGGTTAGATTCCTGATAGATCCCCCTGCATATTTACTTTGGGACTACGGGTTAGATTCCCGATAAATCCCCTTGCATATTTACTTTGGGACTGTGGGTTCGATTCCCGATAGATACCCCTGCACATTGATTGATGGACTACGAGACGGTATCCCGGGAGATCCTTCGGATATACACATATGATGGACTACGAGGCGGTATCCCGGGAGATCCACTAGATGGTTGAGAACAGGTCTACAAGACGGTATCCTGGGGGATCCTCATTGTTACCATTGTTATTGAGCTGTACATATTCTGTGTTTACTATATACTTTGTGTTTTTGTTATTGCCTTGTTTGACCTGTCTTATTTTAATGTTGTACTCATTATTACTGCATGTTTTCATACTGTAAATTCCTATTATATTGTTTAACCTCAGTAGGGCCCTGACCTTCCTCGTCACTACCCGACCGAGGTTAGGCTTGGCACTTACTGAGTACCGTTGTGGTGTACTCATGCCCCTTCTGCGCATTTTTTTCATGTGCAAATCTAGGTACCTCCACCCAGGCGCACTATCTCCGAGGTTGAGAGATCTAGCAGAGACTTCGAGGTACATCTGCCTCGTCCGCAGACCAGGAGTCTCTATCTTATTCTAGCTTTAGTGGAAAGCTTTTGCTTCCTTATAGTTGTTTAGACATTCTGGAGTTAGAGCAGTGTATTACAATTCTGTTAGCCTGTGTTTCCTGTGAGTTTCCGGGTTTTGGGGTGATATTGTAGAATCCCGCATTATTGGGTTGTATATGCCAAGAGGCATTTTTATACAGTCTTTCTTTAGTTGTTCAATTTTAATTAATTATTCCGCAAGTTATGTTGTTTTTCCGCATTGTTAGGCTTACCTAGTTATAGAGACTTGGTGCCATCACGAAATGTTCACGGAGGGCAAACTGGGGTCGTGATAATCACCCATCCGACTCCTAGTCGGAGCAGAAGATGGCGTTAAATTTTCAATATCAATTACTCCCTGAGGTTGGTTTGAAGAAGACATGTTTACAAAGGCAAGAAGAAAGTTCTTTACAAAAGACAAAGTTAGAAAAGTGTTTCGTGGAAGCAAAGAAAAGAAGAAAGGTATTTATACTTGAGGACAACCTTCAAACATTGGAAAAAAGAAAAATAATGAAGAAAATTCATAATTGAAGATGTCACTTCGGGACTGGCACGGCCGCAAAAAGCCCTAAAAGGTGCCGAGTAAATGCAGAACCAATCCTAAAAGCACACGTGGTATGAGCATTAAATGGAAGTGACAAACGACGCCTATGGTGAAGAGAAGGATACAATAATTCGAGGAAAAGCGGCGGCAAAATATTCCCGCCATAAATGAATATCCACTTACCAAATATTAATCGTTAAATATATGGTTAGTGGGGGGACTATCTGTATTGGTAAAAAATAATTTCACACGTAAGCCAGCTTTTGACAACTCAGCCAGTCACGTGGACTCAGGAAAAGGCAACAGCTGGATGTGATTCTTTGAAGAGGTACGGAACAAAGAGGCACGATTCAGTAAACCCTCGAGCTTATCAGCCACGGGAAACTCAACCTGATCAAAACAGGGGAGAGGCACGGTCAGAATGAATCTAGACAAAGCTACGGGCAAATTCAAGGACCCACAATTGATTACTCGAATGTTATGTAACCGTACCCCAATTATTGTTGTCCTTTGTAACGCCTCATTAATGTAATAGTTAGTCATTAACGAGCAACCATAGCAAGAGTTGTATGTTATAGGAATCACCCTTATACAACTTGTAAAGGCATCTAATTCTGGAATATAATTGACTTTGCTTTTCTATATTCCTGCAATATTGTCTGTTATTCATTTTTCTCTATTTCCTTGATTATCAGTAACCCGTGTTCATCCTAAAAACAGCTTTAATCAAAAGGTCTAATTCTTTGGTTAAACAATACCTCTTTAAAATTCCTCAACTCTCCCCCCAAACTTATACCTTAATCTACTTATTTCACAAAAGTGTTAAGGAAAGTTCGCGTGACAAGAGAGGATTACGACAAAATGGGTAAAGTCTTATAACATGGTTACCAAATGAGAAAGGCTAAAGGCTCAAATGGGTTGACTAGGGATAACAACATTGGTTTCCAACAGAAAGCACAAACGGTCCAAGGAAAGCCTACAATCATCTCCCAAACCAACCAAACTTCGGATTTCGCCTTGAAGAAAATTTGGGGAAAGTTCTAGACCATTCGCACAAATACTTGGACTAGAAACAAAAAAGCATCTCACCTCTCATGCAACTAGACCGTAAAAGAGGATAGAGTCGAAAGAGTACAACAACCACAATCAAGTTAAAAATAACGATGGTCCAATAAACCATTTAATGACTATCAAATTCAACTCAAGAGTCTTAAAGTCACTAACTAAAGCTATTTTCTTTCAAAAACCTTTTTTCAAACTATAAGCACATAATTAAGTGTGTTTGTGACAAATGACACATGAATAACTCTTTTCGAGAATGGCTTGATTAGGACTTTATTCATTACTATTA
The DNA here is from genome assembly GCA_005239505.1 of Nicotiana paniculata. NCBI lineage: Eukaryota > Viridiplantae > Streptophyta > Magnoliopsida > Solanales > Solanaceae > Nicotiana > Nicotiana paniculata. The sequence continues at coordinate 16,614 of MDKI01184653.1, read as the reverse complement.
CTATTATTATTACCTAACACAAAAACAAACTCATTCCCTTAAGAAGGTTGTCACACCATCCATCCTCGGGAAGAGTCACCCGTTTCATACAAAACTATCTTTGGAAAGAGCCGTAGAAAGTCAAAGGCTTATTATTTGTACTACTATGAAAAACATGAAAGCTACTAACATAAAACGAAACTACTAACCTAAAAAGAAGCTACTAACAAAACAAAAATCAAAATGGACAATTAAAGAAGCTAATGAGAGCAATAACTAACTAAAGATAGATAAACTAAAAATAAGAAAAGAAACCAAATTATCCAATTATTATAGTCCAAATAAAGAGAGGGCGAAGAAACTCCCTAAGCATCCTTGGACATCTCATTGTCCCCAGCAGCGGCATCTCCCATTAGCTCAGTCAACTACGTCTCATCATCATCATCATATCTGGGAGTGGCAGGAGTAGCAAACATCGCATGCACTGCGTTAGTAAGGCATGGCTAAACAGACTGGCCAGTTGGTGCAACCAGTGTAGATGTATTTGGAGAAGACTAGTCTCGGTCAAGCAACATGTCAAATGGTAAATCCCAAGCTATCACAAGTCGCGTCACCTCCTTCCTAAGCTTATCAACTAATCTCTTGCTGGCCTAGGACTTCCTTATCTCATCCACTTCCTCGGTCAAGCCCTTAATGACTAACACATGTTGTACCAGAGTGTCCATGATCAACTTCTGATTCTCCAGAATCTTGCGCAGCTTCTCATCAAAATCAATAGAAACTTGTGGTGCCTGTGTGGATGACTACCCCTCAACCGTACTAGATATCTCAGACAACTTTGAAGTAGCTACCCACATCCAGTTGTTGAGAATCGCCAATGTCTGAAAGACTCGTAGAGCAGATAGTGGAGTTGTAGGCTTGGGCACCAGCCTCAGAACTTGAGTAGGTGCTGCCCTAGGGGCTATAGTAAGAGCTGAAGATGGTGGTGAAGGAATAGCAGGAACAATAGAAGATGGCTTAGCTGATGTAGATGGAATGTTAAATGTGTTAGAAACTACCACTGCTGGCCCATCATACTAGCCTGTAGTGGTAGAAGTTTGAGCGCTCTTCTTCGGGTTGGTCGGATCCATCAACGAATACCACGCAAACAGCTTCTTTGTCTTCACCTTTATATCAAAAGTTCTTGGCTCTACCTTTGCATCAGTGAAGTAATTTGTGATAGTGCTAGAACAGGGGTAGGCCGTGTTGGTCTTCTGTACTACCAATGTAAGGTTGGCTAAAATCACGACACCCACATTGATCGGGTACCCAGCCACGATAGAAGTCACTAGAATTGCACGTGGAATAGGCAAGATGTTTTCATTCTGGCTCGGGTCAAGCCTGCTACACACAAATGTTTGCCAACCCTTTGCCTCAAAACTCAGTGTTTTCCACTGAATAGGAACCCTATCAATGAAATATGGTGGAGGTGGTCCCGGTGGTTCTAAAATCGTGCAAGCCACATCCAGACTTCTTCTTTCATAGCTAACTTCTCGAGGTACTCTTTCGACTCTAAGTCCTCAAACCCCAAGTACGCATTTAACGTGTTCTGATCAAACTCACCTTGAGGTTGTGTGCTTTGGTCACATTTGTCCCCTTGCGGATGTAAGAAATATTGGCGTGGAACTCGTGGACAAGGTTCTCCTTGGCATCGACTACTCTCTTAGTGAATAACATCCAACCCTTCCTCGATCTGAGCTGACTCAATACTGCATGGTTGTATTTTTCTATATCATTCAACAAAAACTGCCTTTCATGGGTCAAGGATCTCGTGGTCCACCACATTTGGAAGTTAGTGAAGGCAGCGAATGTACTCTCTCCCCCTTTACCATCATCACAGACATTCTGAACAGTTTGTGCATCTGTCTCTGGATAGCTGCTGGCTCAGAATCCTGGCTAGCAGTTTCCGAACCCTCCGAAGTGTTGTGAGATGATAAAGCCACATCCATGGGCTCAGATCACCCATGTGCCTTGGACTGTTTAACTGCTTGCTCCTCCAGAATACACACACGGAGTTTCCCTCAGAAGCTTACCTAGACAGGACATAAGAGCTAGACTCGGAGAGGTTTGTACCTCTCCCTCTGCCGGCTGTCTCCTTCTTCCTGATGGTTTTGGGTTGGGGGGGGGGGGGCTTAAGGTACCTCTACGCTGACCCCTAGAAGAGTCACTTCTTCCTTTTGCAGTTTCGCTGTGGCTTTGTAATCGAACCATTGTCTTTATCAAAACAAAGAGGTTTTTTAGTTGCAAGTCATCACTCAACACAGAAGACTCATGTAATCAAGGGAGAATAATATAGACACAGTGAGGCTACTACAGAAATAGCATGCTGCAGGAAATGGGAACTGCGGTCCGCACATTTTTGATGTGCGGCCGCAGAAAGGGAGTGCGGACCGCATGATTGCAAGTGTGCCCGCGCTTCTGACAAAAAATTTCAGAAGCTAATGTGCCTCCTCTATAAAGACAGTGTGATGGCCTTTCTGCGGCGGTAGAAATCATCTGTAGTCCGCTGAATATAAAGTGCGACCCGCACATTTGGTTTCTCAAGAGGTATACCTCTGATAGACTATGCGGACCTAAGTGCAGCCCCTATAAAAATTCTGCGGTCCGCACAATTAAAGTGCGATTGCAAAAGCACTTGCCTTCACAAGTTGCCCAAAACAACTAAACTACGGACCGCACAAATTCAAGTGTGGCGCAAATTTCAAATTTCACGAACAAGCAGTCTATTTCACTTAGATTTTTGTAATTACTTGTACAAAGTGGCATGGCAACACGGTATACACATCAAATCTCACTAACCCACCCATTCGAACATGTATTATCAACTTCCCAGTACATATCTACCCTACATGGACACATGGATGAACTCTAATAATAGATGGCCTAAAAATAAACTAAAATTTCAAAATTTTAAACTAACACAAAAATTGGCATGAATTGAAGCATACTAGATAGAGTGAGTTCACTAAGTGTGTAAGCACATGTAGGTGTATGTGATGGGTAGTGAAAATCTATCAGTAAAAACTTGCAGATCAATTGTGATTGTAAGGATGGTGAAAAGTGTGGAATGAACTCAAGACTCCTATTTATACTTAGAGTCATTGAGAGGGAAAAAGACCGAGTGCAGCAACAAAATTCCAAGTGCGGTCCTCACTCTTTCACCTGGACCTGACTTCTCTGATCCTCATGTGGGGTCCACACATTTTTTAGTGCAACCGCACAATTGTTCTTACAGTTACAGATTTGCCCCACACTGACAGACTCAAACTTTAGAGAGTTTACTTTTTTACACTTTGTCAAGCCTCCAATTGTATGGTCGGCATGTGAATTGTGCGGCCGCATGAGCACATCTGCTGTGGCACACGAAATTCTGCGGTTTGCACAATTAAAGTGTGGTTCACAGTTCCTTGAACACTTAGCCATTTTTTGTCCACCCTTCTTGCATGTAATAGTCAATCCTATAACACACTTCAAATTAAGTTAGAGCGTCAAATAATATCTAACTACAAAAGAAAAAGGAAAAGAACATGGGTTTCCTCCCAAGAAGCGCCTGATTTAATGTCGCGGCACGTCGCAATGTCAAAACATCGTCAAGTAAAGTAAATGACTGCCAAACCGTGGCTATCTCCAACCTTGACCAAGTAGTCCTTCACCCAGTGACCAATGACTCAGAATACTTCATTGTTCTTGTTTTTCAAGTCTAATGCATTGAAAGATGTCACACCAACAATTTCAAATGGACCACTCCACTTGGATTTTAGCTTCCTGGGAAATATCCTCAACCCTGAGTTGAACAACAATACAAGATCGCCCACTTTGAACTCTTTGTTCCAAATGTATCTATCATGATGATATTTCATCTTTTCTTTATACAAGGACAAACTCGAATAAGCATGGTACCGGAAATCATCCAAATCATTCAAGTGTGCAACCCACAAGTTAGTGGCTACATCCCAATCAAGATTCAATTTCTTTAGAGCCCACACTGCCTTGTGCTCCAGTTTTACCAGAAGATGAAAAGCTTTCCCGAAAATTAACCGATATGGAGACCTTCCGATAGGTATTTTGTAATCCATCCAATAAGCCCATAACATTTCATCAAGCTTCTTGAACCAATCCGTCCGATTAGCTTTCACCATTTTAGACAAGATACTCTTTATCTCCCGGTTGGAGACTTCTACTTGCCCACTAGATTGTGGGTGATAAGGAGTCATGATATTGTGACTAACACCATACTTGCTAAGTAAAGTGTCAAAAGATTTGTTGCAAAACTGTGACCCCCCATTGCTTATGATTGCATGCGGAGTACCAAATCTTGTACAAATATTCTTCTTCAAGAAAGCCACTATACTACTCGCCTCATTGTTGGGTAAGGCACCAACCTCAACCCATTTGGGCACATAATCCACCGCGACCAAGATCTAAGTGTTTCCACAAGAACTCACAAAAGGGCCCATAAAGTCAATGCCCCAAACATCAAAAATATCAATCTCCAAGATGGTTGTGATAGGAATTTCATTTTTCTTTGAGATTCTACCGGCCCATTGACATTTATCAAATCTTTTCACCAAATCATTAGCATCATTGCAAAGAGTAGGCCAATAGAAATCACAACTGAGAACTTTGGCCACCGTTCTTGATCCACCATGATGACCACCATATGGTGAAGAATGACAAGCCCCAAGAATGTCGCCTTGCTCTTCTTCCGGTACAAACCTTCTAATCACACCATCCGTACAAATCCTGAAGAGGTATGGTTCATCCCAATAATAATCTTGACTATCTCTCTTGAGCTTCTTCCTTTGGTTTGAAGAGAAATCACTCCGAAATGATTCCACTCACAAGAAATTTTTCCAAATCCACAAACCATGGCACCTCTTCATTGAAATTTCCAAAAGTTGCTCATTAGGAGAGGAGTTATTGATTTCAAGGCCATCATGCGGCCTCCCCTCCACCTCCAAATGAGACAAGTGGTCCGCCACTTAGTTTTCACTACCTTCCCTATCTTGGATATCAATATCAAATTCTTGAAACAAGATTACCTAGGTCATCAACCTGGCTTTGTAATCCTTTTTGCCCATAAGATAGCGAAGTGCTGCATGGTCCGTGTGGACAATAACTTTGGCACCCATCAAGTACGGGAGGAATTTCTCAATTGCAAACCCAATAACAAGGAGCTCTTTCTCCGTAATGGTATAATTGACTAGGGCACTATTCATGGTCTTACTAGCATAGTCGACCGTGTGGAAAATTTTGTTGATACGTTTCCCCAAAACATCCCCAACCGCTACGTCACTTGCATCACACATGAGTGCAAAAGTCAAACTCCAAGTTGGAGCGGTAATGACAGGAGTAGTTGTTAACTTGAGCTTCAATAGTTCAAGATCCCTCATGCAATCATCATTGAAATTAAACTTTGCATCCCTCTCAAGGAGCTCACACAAGGGGTTCACCACTTTAGAGAAATCTTTGATAAAACATAGGTAAAAACCCGCATGGACTAGGAAAGTCCGCACACCCTTCACCAAAGTTGGGGGTGGAAGCTTAGAAATCACTTCAATTTTTGCCTTGTCAACTTCAATTCTATTCCTTGAGATTTTATGTCCAAGGACAATACCTTCCTCAACCATGAAATGACATTTCTCCCAATTGAGAACCGAGTTGGTTTCTTCACATCTAGCCAACACTTTATCCAAATTCACAAGATAATCATCAAAAGAGTCCCCAACCACCCCGAGAAGTCATCCATGAAAACTTCAAGGTAGTCGTCCACCATGTCCGTGAAAATATCCATCATGCACCGTTGAAATATCATCAATGCATTGCACAAACCAAATGACATCCTCTTGAAAGAAAAAGTACCATAGGGACATGTAAATATTGTTTTTTATTGATCTTCCAAAGCAATGAGAATTTGGATGTAGCCCGAATACCTATCAAGAAAGCAATAGAAAGCACGACTGGACGATCTATCGACCATTTGATCTAAGAAAGAAAGTGGAAAGTGATCCTTCCTTATACCTTTGTTAAGCTTGAGATAATACAATAAAAACCCTCCAACCGGTCACCGTTCTTGTAGGAATTAACTCATTCTTATCATTGGTAACCACCTTCATGCCCCCCTTCTTCAGGACACATTGAACCAGAGAGGTCCATAAACAATCGAAGATGGGGTAGATAGCCCCGGCATCCAACCACTTGATAATCTCCTTCTTGACCACTTCTTGCATTGCCTCTTTGAGTCTTCTTTGATGTTCAATGAACGATTTAGCACCATCCTCCAACTTGATCTTATGCATGCAAAAGGCGAGGCTTATACCTCGAATATTCGCCAAAGTCCACCTATTAGCCTTCTTCCTCTTTTGTAACATCGCCAATGTGGAATCAAGTTGCACGTTAGTCAAACAAGAGGAAAGAATAACCGGTAAAGTAGAACAAGGGCCAAAAAATTCATACCGAAGGTGTGGAGACAATGGCTTTAACTCCAAAGTAGGTTGCTCGTCAATAAAAAGCTATGTAGCTTCATCTCCAAAGTAGTTGCTCATTAATATAAGGAATGTAGGAGGAACATTCCTATCATGATCTAAGGATAATTTCCGAGGTGCATAGTTGTATGACCCATTCCTTGCAAAGAGTTCACGCATTCCATGAAATCATCCATCTCGTCATCATCAAAATTTGGCAAAACAGCCTCCAACATATCACCAAAATTGATAGTAGCACTTGTATCATAAAAAATAAAATCGGTCACTAAGTCCACAAAAGAACACACCTTTGGTTTCTGCATGGACATACACACATGGAATACCACTTTTTCATCACCTACTCGGAAAGTTAATTCTCTGGCTTCTACATCAAAAAGAGCCTTACTCGTAGCAAGGAAAGGTCTCCCAAGAATGGTCTTCACTTTATAATCAACTTCACAATATAGAATAATAAAGTCCGCCAAAAGAATGAATTTATCAACCCCGACCCAAACATCTTCATTCACACCTAGCGACCTTTTCATGGTACAATCAGCCATTTGCAACCTCATAGAAGTGGGTCTTGATTTCCCAATCCCCAAAGTCTTGAAAATCGAATAAGGCATCAAATTCATACTTACCTCAAGATTAGAAAGAGCTTTGGAAAACTCAACACTCCTAATTATAAAAGGAATCATGAAAGCACCGGGATCCTCCAACTTAGGAGCCATGTAATGAACCATTGCATTCACTTGATGAGTGACTATGATCGTCTCAAAATTTGTAGACTGCTTCTTTATCACAAGATCTTTCATAAACTTGCATAACTAGGCATTCGTTCCAAAGCTTCTACCAATGGCACATTGATTGAAAGACTCTTCATCATTTGAGTGAACTTCTTGAATTGATTCTCACCATTTTGCTTGGCAAGTCTTTGAGGGTATGGAGGTGGATGCTTAGACAATGGTGCCTTTTCCTTTTGAACTACCGGTTCCGGTATGTCAATGATGTGTTTCCTAAATGGGTTCAAGTCCTCTTGAGTATCTTCAACACTATTATCAATATCAATTCGAATTTACTCCTTTGCTTGAACAACATTGTTTGCGATCTCTTCTTCTTGCATAACTTGGTCATCATCGACAAGTTTCCTTTCACTTGAGGTGGGTGCATTCCCGCCTCTTCCACTCCTTATGAAAACCGCTATAGCATGCCCCATATTGTTACCACCCTTTAGGTTTACCACCATGTCACTTGGTAGTGCACCCTTAGGATGAGAATTTATAGCTTGAGAGATTTTCCCCATTTGAACTTCTAGATTGCGAATTGATGTGTTGTGTGAGGCAAGTTGGGAATCCAAATGGGCATTATTCTACATCATTTGCTTGAATAACTTGAACCATGGAAGGATAAGGAGGTGGGTTGCTCCGTTGTTGATACATTGGGGGTCTTTGAAAATCCGACCCCCGATTTCCTTGATTGTTTTCCTATCCACCTTGATTGTTGCCTCTCCAATTTCCTTGGTTGCTTCTACTCCAATTTCCTTGATTGTTGTTTTTATTATTCCAATTCCCTTGATTATTAGAACTCCAGTTGCCATGTTTATTTTGTGGTCTTCATTGTTCTTGATTTGGGCCTTGGAAGTTGTTTCTTTGCTTTTTAAAATTGTTCATATATTGAACTTCCTCCTCTTGCTCATTAGATGAATCATCTTGGTCAAATCCGCATCATAGTGCATATAGTTCTCCACTCGGGTATGCATTTGTGGATCCTTGGTCCTCTTCTTGTTCACCAAAACATTAACTCCCTCCATAACATGAAATTGCCTAGGAGCTTTACTTGATTGAGTTAGGCCTTCTCTAGTTGAGTTATGATTGTTGTCAATTCAGTAATGGCTTGCCCATGGTCTTGCAACTCTTTGTGTGTGTGTATTAAATTTGGATCACCTTATGGGAAATTATCATGGGATTACCAAGCCGATGACGTCTCCGCCCTCTCATCTAGGGTGTCATACGCCTCAGCATAAAGCGTTGTCATGAAGTTTCCACCGGCTAGTTGATTCACTACATGTTGGTTAGTTGTGTTAATCCCATGATAGAAGGTCTATTTCAACATGTTCTCCGTCATATCATTATTGGGAAATTCCATACCCATTGTTTTATAGCGCTCCCAAATTTTGTGTAGTGGTTCATTCGATTCTTGTTTGAATGCCAAGATTTCATCCCAAAGTGTAGCCATGTTCTCGGGAGAGAAAAACTTAGCAATGACTTGGCCACCAACTCATCCCAAGTGTGTATTGAATGATTCGGTAAATGTTCCAACCAATCTAAAGCTTTCCCCGTAGAGAGAAGGGAAAAAGCTTTAGCCTCAATGCATCCTCAGAAACATTACTTTGCTTACTCCCCCAACGGGTATCCATAAAGCCCTTCATATGTTTGTAAGCATTTTGAGTTGGTGCACCGGTGAAGAAGCCTCGTTGCTCAAGTAAAGTGAGCATCACATTGGTGATTTGTAAGTTGCCCTACTACTACTACAAGGAGGGACTGTTTCAATAGCATAACCTTCTTGGAAAATATCCGGTGTTGAGCCGCTTGTGGTGGACGTGGTGGAGGTGGGGATGGTACGGTCACGTCGTCTTGTGGTACTCGACCATGCCGATTAGTTTGTGGCACTTGAGGTACCTCATCGAGTTGTTCCTACTCGCCGTCCAAGTCCCCCAAAGTCATATTTCCGAGCTCTTTGTTCACCATGTTGGTACCTATTATTTCTTAAACAAGTTAGTAACACGGAAGGGAATATTCCAAAAACACACTCAAATATATAGCTAACACTTTTATAACTCCCCGGCAACGGCACCCAAAATTGATCCACGCCCAATTCACACTCAATAATGAGTGAAAACGGCCGTTGGAAGAATAGTACCCAACAATGAGTCGGGGTCTATTTCCTCAAGGAGTTAAGCGTAGGTGTTAGAGTGTACACTTGATGATTGTAGAATAAATAGCTAAAATACACTTCAAAACAAGATGGTTTTGTAATTTACTTCTACAATCTATACTAACAAGGATTAACTAGAGAAAAGAGTCTAGAGATTGATTAATTGTTTTGTTGTTTTTCAAATGGGTAAAATGCCTAGGGATGTAATGTTCACCTAAGTGATATCCTAATGGGTTAATTATGTTAACACTTGTTTCAGTTATCGGGGTTTATTATAGCTTTCAACTATATGTTACCCACTCAATACCTCTCGATCATATAGCGATTTTGCCCAATTTATTTTTCTCAAGCTCAAATGGGTATCAAGTTAAATAGTTGATAAGAACTCAAGTCGGATTTTCCTTATCTCAAGTACAAATGCCTTAATTAGTCTAGTCAAAAGCTTAACTAGCCCAATTTCTTCTTAGCTAAGTTTTCCTAGACCAGGTCCCTCTTTCTCAAGTAAAGACCAAGTAAAAAGGCACGAATCAATGTTTGCAACCGTTAATTCTAGATATTAAGCATGAACAAGGCTATATAACAAACACCCAATCATAAAAGAGCATTAAATAAAACCCATAAGGTTTACACACTGGAGTTGGGTCACAACTCTAGAAAATATCTAGCTACTCATAATAGAAATGGAAGTAAAATAAAAAAAACAATAATTAAAGCCATAATACAAAATTAGAACGATAAGCTAATGTGTTTTTAACCCAAATTGGTCACAAATTACTAAAAGTGGTAAAGTACAACGGCGACAGCTCAAAAAACTACAAAACTTAACCTAAAAAAGTGATTCTCCTCTATTTATAGTGGCCCAAACTTCACTAACAAAAATGCCCTTCGGAAGGATCCGCGGCTGTGAAATTTCCTGTGTGGTCCACACTTCACTTGAATCTTCATGTTGGAGACTTCGGCGGCTACACAATTCGTTCTGCGGCCACACTTTTCCTTTTGCGACTGCACTCTTGGCAATGATTCATACTTGGTCATTTTGCAAACTCTCTGAATTTTTGTATTCTTGTCAGTGTGACCATGTTTTGCGGCCGCACAAATTATGTGCGGTTTGAACTTGTCTTCTGTCATCTTCCGAGCATCAATCACAAAATTTGTGGCCGTAGAGGGAATTTTGTGGTGTGCGCTTTCACTAGGGCCGCAGAATTACTTCTGAGGACCGCAATTTTGTCCTGCTACACTCCTTCTTGCCTTCTGAGCAAGAACTCTCCTTTTTGAGTTAGATTTCTTCATTTTAATTCTCCAACATTCCTGCAATTTGCACAATTTTATTAGTTTTGGGAACATAAATCAACACTTACAGACTAAAACTAAAGCAAAAAGGTATTAATAAATGGTTAAAGTCCACACTTATCAGGATGCACGCTGTAGCATGCCATGCTGGCTTATATTAGCGCTTGGGCAAGATCCACCCCTCCGGATTCTGACATACCAGCAGAGCGCATGTACCGAGTGCCGAGTGTCGAGTGCCGAGTAATTGAGTGTACCGAGTGATTGAGTGTGAGACGGTGAGATTGAGTATTCTGATTTCATTCCTTGTTAGCAAAAACTGGTGATTCTTTTCTAATTTTCTCTTTGAAAAGGGGATGCTGTTTTATTATGGGTCTGAGCTTCAAAAAATCTTTAAGAAAGGTGAGTACACAAGATGAGCAAATTATAATTGACATGGGCGAAGATTAATTAATAATTAGTTCCTCTAAAGTACTGTATTAATTAAAGATTGCCTATGTTTCATGTGGTATAAAACCCGAAGACATGCAATCTAATATATGAGTGTTGAATACATGAATATGAAATACGATAAGACAACAAATGCAATAAGAAAAAAATAATGAAAGCAGTAGGCTAAGATACATAAATAATGGGAAATAACGAAAGAAGTAAGAGAGAGAAGACAAGTCTCTGATGATTGGGCCATAATGAGGCAAGCCCAGTAATTGAGAGGCGCGGTTATAGCAGACTGGACTCATCAACGATGTAGCAATGCTGGTTTAGCCTTAGTCCTTTAGGAACTCAGCAAACCCAAATGTATACATGCCCAAACGAATAAAAGAATGTCATTATATGTATATTCCATATTCTCAACATACTCAAAACATTTATGACATGTACACTAAACTAACAATTGGAACAAGAAAATAATCAATACTATGGGATCTTATATTAAAGTGGTGGATCTACTTAGCAAATAATTCACATTGAAAACCTTTCGTTATCTTTAAACATTAAACCCCCAAAGAACTAAATGCGTCAATGAATGCTAAGAAGGAAACTCCACTCAAGGTCGAAGCTCCCTTTGGATCCCCTGACACTTCAAAGTTCCCAAAGGACTCAAGGCCTAGGGTAATGCTTGTGCCGGGAAGGCAACCCAACCTAAAGTCAAACTCCACTCCCAAATACACTTAAACACTAACAACATGTTTTCATTACAGGTTTAAATACCAACGAGGCCCTTTCAATGTAAACAAAATGCTATAGCATGTCCTACCACAAAATATATATTTTCCCTCCTAAAATAAGAACATCTAACCTATACTAGATTACCAAACAAACATATATCACATAAATTCTAAAAATCTGATTCTGAAACACATACAGGTGAGCATCATAAGCATATTACAAAGTTCTAAATTTAGGGCAGAGTAATATGCTAATAAAGGCAAGGCTATACAGCAACAATTTAGCATATACAGAGATTTCTTGTGTGTGGCAAACGTAGTGTGAGCTGATTGGTTTTGCTTTCAGCACATCCGTAGGTTGATACTACTATCTTAACATTTCAAAAGAGAGTCAACAATGAAAATTCAGGTAACATAGTCATGACTTAATAAATTACAGAGGTTGTCAAAGGAATCTAGGACATGATCAAGCCTTTCAATAGGTATGCAAGTTTACAGACTGTACATGGAATCCCTAAGGATTTCTATAGAATCATGTTCTTAATAGTTTTAGCTTCAAACAAACCATTAAGTTCAGATAGTATCAACAAGGATCTTTATGAGACTTAGAATTAGATTTGGTATTAAAGTTATCAGGAGAGCAAGAGCTAGTGTAGTTCTGGACAAGATACAAAATCAGGAGCTAAGCAAAAGCATGTAGTACTCAGTTAGCTGCTTATACATTTCAGATCAGTAATGATCCTATGTAGACAGGGGAAACCTTACACATTTTGTAGAATTAGATTAAGCAAAATTTACAGATAAGGGAAAGGCATTGCATCAGGACAAGTTTAACTAAATCTTAAGTCTAGGTTAGTACATGAACACAAAGATGATCATGCTTCTGGTTTTACAAGTTATCACTTAGTTATAGCAGTGTAACTATATCCTTTTAAGGGAAGACAATCTTAAAGGATAAAATGCATACCAGCTTTTCAAAGATGAATGATAACCCTAAAGATAAGAAATAGATATGATACCAAGTAAGCATGCCGCTAAGGGTGTTGGCTAATCAAGAAAACAATTAAGCTCAGTCTACCAATTATCAGTCTTTATAAAAAAAAGAAAGAAACAGGATCATAATCATATTATGAGGAAATATGACTTAGTCTTGAAAGGTGTGATCAATATGATTACTGGGAGAAGAGAGGAGAGGTTTACTTCAAATAAGATTAGGTAAACAGAACCAACAACCAACTAAACACAATGAAAGACCATACTAGCAACTTAGAAATAATCTAATAGATATAAGTAAAGAAGAAACATATAAACAATTTGAGTTCCTTCTTAGGTTAAAGGATAAAAGATATAAACTTAACACCTTCAGATTCATCCAGTCATGGTTATTGAATAAACTCAACTTCAAAACTAACAAAATACAAAGATACAATAGATAAGGATAAAGATCACGGCAAGTCAATGAAAGGGCTACGAAACTCATGTGAACATGAATGCAGAATGACTTAAACTGTGATGACCCAAAGGATCATATTATGAATTAAGACTCCGTTCTAGGTTCATTATCCTTAGAAAGACTAATTTTAATCACCTCGATTTGCATGCATAGTCCGAGCGTGAAATCGGAAAGCTTTTATGTGAAAATATGAGAAATAGTAATTTTTATAGTTAAAATTTGGTTTTAGTTGACTTTGGTCAACATTTTGAGTAAACGAACTCGGATCTATGTTCCGACAATCCCGGGAGATCCGCAGTAAAAATATGGGACTTGGGCTTTAATTCTGAGGTCCCTAGCCTTAGAAAACAACTTTTGAAGAAAATTGTTCTGCTGGTTAATTCAAGAAATAAAGAAAGGAAATAATATGTGAAATTTATGATATCGGGCCCGTATTTTGGTTCTGGAGCCCAGAACAAGTTTGTTATGATATTTAAGCCCTATCTGTGAAATTTGATGAGCATCAAAATTGGTTTGACGTGATTCAGACGTCCGGTTGAAAAGTTAGGAATTTGAGTGTTCTTGAGGAAATCTTGAGTTTTGAGGCTAAATTTGTGGTTTTTGATGTTATTTTGATGATTTGATCGCACGGGCTATGGAGTGTTTAGACTTAGAAAATTTTATCACAGCTGAAGTCTGGTGTTGCACGCCTTGCGAGATCAGGCTTCGCATTTGCGAAGTCCTAGGCTAGCCCCAGATCTCGCAAATGCGAGATTTTGGGTCACAATTGCGAATACCACCTTGTCGCAAATGCGACATTTTTATCTCATTTGCGATAAACCCCAGAAATCACACGGTTCGCAAATGCAAACTCCAGTTCGCAAATGCGAGACCCGCAACCTGTTATATCATATTTTTTACGACTTTTTCACTTCTTTTTCAATTCTCTCAAACCCTAAACCTCCATAGACGATTTTCCAAATACCCAAACTTATCCAAATCATTGGTAAGTGATCTCTAACTAATTCCTTTCATTCCTTAACAACTTTTAACAAGATTTCAACAAAAAATCTAGGGTTTTCATGGTAAAAATTTGGGTTTTTGGGTAGAACTTAGGAATTTCAAAATTTGGGGATTTAGACATCGAATTGAGGTCGGATTCCAAAACCAATTGCATATCCAGGCTCGGGGGAGATTGGGTAAACGGGTTTTGGTCCGAACCTCGAGATTAGACCAAGCGGGTCCGGGGTCGATTTTTGTATTTTGATAAGAGAACATAGGAAAATCATAGTTTTTCATTAAAGTTGATTCCTTTAAGCAATAATTGATGATATTGGACCAATTGTGATTAGATTCGAGCGGGTTAGAGGCAAATTCTAAAGGAAAGGCCGTGCTAGAGCAGTGATTGCTTGTGAGATCGTGGTAAGTGCTTGGTTTAACCTTGACTTGAGGGAATAGGAATCCCCACTTAAATGCTATGTGAATTTACATGTGTGTGGTGTATAGATGAGGTGACAAGTACCTATCCACCACCAAAACTATTGTTGAACATGGTCCCTTCCCCGTTTTCCAATTATTTGCTTTCGGGCTCAATTGTTTCATGATCATTGATGTTTATATGTCCATTTGGATTCGTTAACTTATTGTTAAGTATTGTTTCAAGTATTTTGAAAGTGTTGTCTATTCTCTTGGTTTTGTTATGTTACATAAGGATTGAGCTGGACGTTAGTGTTACGATATGAATATAATCTCTGGTTGGTTTCGTTGTAAAATGATAATTGATGAAGTTTATAAGTTTTACAGCTTATGTTTACAATTGTTGATACAAAAATGGTTATGAAAGGTTTGTCCTGAATTGTGAAAGTTTTATAATAAACTGATATGATATGTTTGGTGGGAGCGGGTTGCACGCTGCAACAAGGAGTGGTAAGGGTGGACAGGTGGGATCGGGTTGCACACCATAATAGGAGAAATAAGGGTGATATATATAGGGAGGAGCAATAAGGGTGGACAGGTGGGAGCGGTTGCGCACCACAACAAGGAGCGATAAGGGTGAATAATTATGTTCTACTGATTTTCAAAAATAAGAATTTGGAAAACTCCGATTTTATTAAAAAGGTTTTCATACTTTGTTTTTTACTGTGATTTAAATTGAAACTTGGAAGTTTTAAGGAGTTGATTATAATTGATATCTGAAAAGAGATATCCGAGTTGTTTTTATTTACTATTGCAAGTTACTGGTTATCGAGTTTATTATTATTATTTCTTTCCTGTTTTATTATATATATATATATATATATATATTGTTCACAGGTTATATTATTAATGCCCCACCGTAGCCTCGTCACTACTTCATCGAGGTTAGGCTCGGAACTTACTCAGTACATAGGGTCGGTTTCTCTCATACTACACTCTGCACTCTTTTGTGCAGATCCAGGTACCGGCCAGAGTTAGGAGAGCTTAGTATCTGCGCATTTTCGTTCGGAGACACGAGGTAGATCTGCTGGCGTCCGCAGATTCCTGGAGTCTTCTCTTTACTTTATAGACGCTGTTTTATTTCTTTCAGAACAGAGATATAATTTTTTTTCAGCCAATTATTTGTAGTATTCTTAGTAGTTCGTGAATTGTGACACCAGACCCTGGGTAGGCTTATGGTTATATATATTTAGTTCGTGGTTCGGCTTAATTATTGATCTTTATTATTACGCATGGAATTATTTAGTGGAAAATATTAGATTTCATATTTATTTTGAATTGTTATATTATGTTTAAGTAAACTTTAAAAGGAAATGGTTAGTAAATTTCTAACATCGGCTTGGCTAGTAAGTATTGTGTTAGGTGCCATCATGATCCCGTCGGTTGAGAATTTGGGTCGTGACATAAATAAGTTGACTGTTGGAAATTTAGAAAATATGATCAACAAGAATCAATTAATAGTTCGATTAATCATCGATTAAAAACTCAAAGCAAGACAAGTAATCACAAGTAGCCATTGAACCAACAGAACACAAGCATTAACATACTAAACACCATAAAACAACCGTAATACTTAGAATATACCTAATATATTTGCAGCATTCAAAAGAGACGAACAAAAGAAAAGAATGAGAGATGTGCTGACCTTTTTTAGAACAGAAGACTAGACGAGAACTCTTTTCAGTTGCTTAAGACCCTAGAAACCTCAAGTTTATACCAGCGATAGTACTCAACAAAAGAAAAGAAAACAGTAAGAAGAAATAAGGCTTGAAATCCTAAACATCTTAGTGTTTGTGTGTGTGTTTCTCTTCAGTGTTAGGTGGTTGATTCGTAA
>MDKI01051242.1:0-16887 GCA_005239505.1 Nicotiana paniculata | reverse complement strand
GTCACTTAAAGTGGAAAAACTCCCTTATTACCCTTACCCGGTGAAAAAGGAGGTGTGACACACGTGTCTTGTGCATAAGCTTTCTTTAGGTCTATTTATAGCTAGGGGTGGCAGTTTGAGTTCAAACTCATCCAACCCTCCTAGTAATTAATGGGTTGGTCTACAAATATTTTAGCTCATGGGTCTATTTGGGCTGAGCCCAAGTTAACCCATTATTTTTATAGCCTATTCTGACCCATTAAGTAGCCCAAATACAATCCATAAAACTCACAAAAAATAAAGGGATTTAAACTCAACTTATCTAGAAATTTACCTAGTTGCCCCAAATTTTACTTCTTTTTTGTATTTTTAATTTTCTATTTTTTTTTCCTGCACCACACACCTGTCCCTACCACGCAAACCCCCTCAAAAAAAATCTTTTTACTTTTCTTTTTCATATTTTCAATTTTTTTGTGTTTCTACACCCCCCCTAACCCCCCTCCCCCCGCGCGATAACTCCTCAAATTTTTTTTTTACATTATCTTTTGTATTTTTAATTTTCTATTTTTTTATTTTTCTGCACCACCCACCCACACTATTTCCTACCCCTCACCCGCGCACACGCTAGCCTCTTCAATTTTTTTAACTTTTTTTTTGTATTTAACGCAATAGGGCACCAATATTTTGCTCAATAAGTGCCTCCTAAATTTTTTATATGCATGGTGCCAAGTTATTTAAATTAATCATTTTCAAAGTATACGCATATGTATGCAAGAAATTTCTGCTGAAATTTACGGGGTCCGACAACTCCTCAATGTTATACATAGGTCTACTTTTGGTCATGCTTTCTCAGCATTTTCACTATATATAGTCTGCTAGAATAGTTTTAAAAGGAAAAAGAGAAAAGGAGAAAAATTAACTTTTTTAGTTAAAATGTTAAAAACCTGTGGCAAAATTCATTTAAAATGATTTTTGGGAAAGACTAAGAAAAAGAGAAAAACATGTAAAGCAAAACGAAACTTAGAACAGTTTATAGTTAACGTGGATCTGGGGAAAATTCGGAGAGAGAAGACAAGGAGGAGTAAGAAAACGACGACGACGTAATGGCGTAATTGACCTCAAAGATTCAACAGAGAATTGGATTTCAGATCACATACAACTTCAACAACTAATAACAGACTATTATAAAAACCTTTAGAAAGACGTTACCCAGCAACTAATTAGAATGCTCTAACACAAGAAGATGCTAACATCACTAGTAACCGATAAAGAAAATTTTTAAGCAATCCATTCTTTCCATGTACTAAATCATTTTAGAAATTCTAGGTCAAAATGCTCAAACATATTTATTAAATAGACCTAGAAAAAATATTTGATCGACTGGAATAGAGCTTTATACGCCAAACATTAACTTATTTTAGTTTCACACAATATTTAATATCTCTCATTATGTCCTTTATATCCACAACAACTACCGCTATACTTTTAAATGGTTCCCTTACCAATTTCTTCACACCCACTAAAGGTATTAGGCAAGGCGACCCGCTGTCACTATATATCTCTTTATTATGTGCATAGAAATGTTATCTCGAAGTTAAACAATGCGTGGAGTACTATCAATGGAAACTGATTTCCTTAAATGCCAAAGCTTCGCAAATAACACACTTGCTCTTCGCGGACGACATTATATTAGTCTAAAAAATAGTTGTCATAAAATTATTGATTTATTGAATCACTTCACTTAGTTATCAGGTCAAAAAACCAATTTTGATAAGTCAAGAGTTTATTTCTCTAAATATTATACACCCACATATAAGAATTCCATACTTACTTCTTTCAATATGACAGAAGAAAAACCCATCAGCTGGATTTGGGGGACTATTCAGAGATAACAAAGGGGATCGAGTAATGGGCTACGCAAACCAACACCCAATAACTAATGTTATGATATCAAACTTCTGGCACTGCTACGAGGAATGCAAATTGCAGCCACGAACAACCTAACGCCATTGGAAATCCACATAGATGCACAAGAGGTAATAAAAATGTGAACAATGGATAAATATATCTCTGTATTATCGAAAAATATTTAAAGATATCCGCTGTTATACTATTTGGTCATATCAACCCCTACTGTAATACTACCATTCAAATATACTCCTCAATTAAATATGTGGTACATCACGATTAAAGAGACACATCTCCTTTTTTTACCCGATTCATTTTCCCGTCTACCCATAACCCGACCAAAAGTCACTTCTCTTGAAAAACCATAAACGAGTGGAATCAACTTCCATTTTCTCTTTTCTTTTCCATTTCGTTTTACTTTGATTTCTTCTATTTTTTCTTACTCATTGCCTGTTATAAACACAAATGGTTGTTGTCACGACCCAAGATACATTATCGGTCGTGATGGCACCGGACACCACTGTCAGGCAAGCCAATACCAAGAAGTTGCTCAAATTCTCATTTTAGTAGTTTTAAAATTATTTCTTTTCATTACATGAAATAGCAATTAATGAACATTATTGAGTAAATAACGATGTCTTAACAAAATTCAAACAATAATTAAATTCCAAAGTATCCCAGAACACGGTGTCACAAGTGCATGAGCAATTTCTAGGAAATAAACGAGATACAATAACCATCCAGAATACAAATGGGACAGTAAAGAAAATACAACACAATACTCTGAAGGAGACTCTGCCGGTTGCGGGTCGTCTCGAGAGGTAGCAACTCAGCTAAGTCCCCATATCAACCATGCCACTGCGTCAAGCTAGGCCACTAGATATACCTGTGCATGTACAACAAAAATGCACAACAAGTGTAGTATGAGTACGAATAACAACGTGTACTCAGTAAGTATCCCGCCTAACCTCGAAGGGGTAGTGATGAGATGTGGACTTTGACACTTACTAGAGGTCAAATTAAAATAATCAAGTGTGACGCTAAACATGGATGTCATAATTAATTAACAAATAACGACAGGAAGGAACAACTTCTTTCATATAAACAAATTTTAGTCTCTGTCATTTCAGTTGACAACTTATATTTTCAGGCCATTAAACGGTTCAAATTACAGAAAGTACCCAACAAATATCATGCGCAAGTAATGTCGAGGTCGTATGACCCGGTCCAACATAAATGTAAATTGTGCGCTGCCGGATGGTCGAACGACGCGAACCATAGATGAATCTATTACCCAGCTCGGGAATCATACGTGCGACGCAGTCAATTATAAATAATAGAGTTACCCCGCTCGCGAATCATACATGAGACGAAGGTACTCATAGATACACACATTAAAACAGTTAATCCATACTTTATCAAGAAACACTTATCCAAAGGAAATTCAGTTCTCTTTTCACGATTAAGAAAAATAAAGTTTAACTTATTTAGAAATTCATTTACTAATTTGATGTGACTTAAGAAATTTAAATTGTCAATGAGGTTACAAATAATTCAAGTATAGCATGCCTTCGGGTCTTAGACTACCCGGACTTAAGTACAATAGTAGCTACGCACAGACTCTCATCACCTCGTGCGTACGTAGCCCCCACAAATAGTAGCACCTAAACAATTATTTCACTTATGGGGACAATTTCCTCTTACAAGGTTAGAAAGGAAACTTACCTCGCTCTGAAGTTCCATAACCGGCTCCCAAGCCCTTCAAACAACTCAAATCAATGCACAACGCTCCAAAACTAGCCAATAATTATGCAACCCCATTAATATATACTCAATTACTCCTTATAATTCAATTTACAACAATTCCTAACCCCGATCAAAAAGTTGATAAAATCATCCTCGGGCCCATGTGTCCGGATTCCGAAAACTTTTCGAAGATAAACTTTACTCATAACCTCACGAACTCAAATATATAATTTATTCCCAATTCCGTGCCCAAATTCGTGGCCAAAATCCAAAAATATGAACTCTTAGGTTTTCTACCAAAACCCCAAGTTTTCACTAATTTTCCATGTTCAAATGCATAAATAGTCATGTGATTAACTCAAACTAGCATAAACCACTTACCTCAAGCTTGGTGGTGAAAAATGACACTCCCAAGTTTCTCCAAATCGGCTCCCATGGAGGAAAAATGGTGAAAATGAGCCAACCCTCGCTTTTAAAAGAACACACTGCCCAGCCCGCTTCTCGCACCTGCGGGGCATAGACCACTTCTGCGGCCCCGCTTCTGCGGCGCATGTGCCCCTTCTGCGGTCCCAGGTTCAGGTCCAACAGTCCGCTTCTGCGGTCTTCTCAGTGCAGATGCGCACCCGCATCTACGGTAAACTTCTGCATCTGCGGTCACTGTCCTTCTTCGCCCAAACCGCATTTGCGACCCCATGGTCGCTTCTACGGCTCCGCACCTGTGGCCACAACCTCGCAGGTACAGTTACACCAGACATCAGCTGCCTCAATTCATCCTCAAATTCCAAAATTGCTCCGTTAACTATCCGGAATCCACCCGAGGCCCCCGGGACTCCCGTCCAATCACACCAACCAGTTCCAAAATATAATACGGATTTGCTCGAGGCCTCAAATCACATCAAACAACGCCAAAACCATGAATCGCACTCAAATTCAAGATTAATGAACTTTAGAACTTCCAACTTCAACATTCGATGTCGAAACCTATCAAATCACGTCCAATTGAGCGTAAATTTTGCACACAAGTCATATTTGACATTACAGACCTACTCCAACTTACGGAAATCAAAATCCGACCCTGATATCCAAAAGTCCACTTTCGGTCAAACTTCTCAAAAACCTTCAAATTTTTGACTTTAGCCAAATGACCTACGGACCTCCGAATCCACTTCCGATCGTGCTGCGCTCCCAATACCAGAATCATCATACGGAGCTATTCTCAGACTTGAAATCCCAAACGGACATCGATAACACTGAAATGCACTTCAATCCAAATTTATGAAATTTTTCTAAAATGCTAACTTCCACAATATGCGTCGAAACGCTCTCGGGTCATCCAAAACCCGATCCGAACATACGCCCAAATCCGAAATCATCATACGAACCTGCTGGGACCTTCAAATTCCTATTCAGAGATCGTTTACTAAAAAATTCAATCTTAGCCAATTCCTCCAACTTAAAGCTTCCGAAACGAGAATCCTTTTTACAAATTAATTCCAAACTCCCGGAATTAAACTTCGGCCATGCGTATAAGTCATAATACCTTAAGTGAAGCTACTCATGGCCTCAAACTGCTGAACGACGCGCTAGAGCCCAAAACGACCGGTCGGGTCGTTACAGTTGTGCTATATAGATTGATTTGGGTTAATATGGAATCAGAAAATTTTCTATCCATATATCTATCAACCACAACCAATGAGAGAGCAAAGTGTTTTGCTTTTGAAATCATGGTCTTACAAGAAAAGACACCCATGTTCTCTGACACCTCATTCTTTTGGCATGAAGCTTGAGCTAACATTTGAACTAAACATAAATAAATTTTCAAGAACAAGAGGACTCAGGTTCGATTTTTAGAATTCTAACGCTCAGATCTGCATTTTTATCAGACTAATAGAAGGCAACCATGTCATGACTGCAAAATCACTTGTGAATTGTCTCAAAACCCAACTTTGACAATATAGAAGTTGAAAATTATCACTGGTTCTATTACTCAAAAAAGAGGAAAATGCAACGTGCCAAAAACACACAGAGGCAAGTTTATGGTTGAAGTTGCCGATATCGGATTGAAAACATATGGAGATTAATGCTTATTTTTACATGAACTTAGTGACTTATTCGAAGTATTTCATGAAAAAGGGTTGTTAGTTTGGCTGCTCTAGAAAATCATCATAGTGAAATGAGGGGTTTAATTGGAAAGGGGTAATTTTTAAGTGGTCGAATACGGATCTAATTAGGGGCAGGTTAGTAGAACCGGGTATTTTAATTTGGGGTGGGTATCTTTAATCCTGAGGTGCCACGTGGCAGTCCGTCCAATTGAGGGGATATTTGAATGATAATATAACGATAGGGGTTGAGATGATTAAATAGAAAAACAAAGGGTATCTTTAAACATTTTTCGTAGGACAAGGATATATTTGACCCTTCTCCGATAAAAAGCTTCACAGTCCACTCATAATGTATTCACCAGTGCTTACTGGTTACAGATTCCTGATCCAGAGCCTGAGCGTGAGTAATCCATCAGTACTTCACACTTACATGAAGCAAAATATGATAGCAGATCAATTCGCACATTTCAAAATGGCACATTTCAAAATGGAACTGGCGGGAAGCAATATCATCTTTTTGGCTAATCCTCCGCACTTCATTTGGACGCAACTCATGGAAGACAAGCAGCGCCATACGACACTTTAATAATGGCTAGTATAAACAATCTCGCTATGCAGAGATCACAACAAATCTTTTGTACGTTGTTGGACGTGCCTTCCACAAGCACAGCCTCCAGCATAATACTGTGCAATGAATCCGTCAGAACAACTAGCTCTAGTACTCATCATCAAATACAAAGGCACAATAGTGCCGATGGTAGTGGGGCAGTCACTCCATATAGTTAATATAAAGTAGTCTTTTAAATAAATTTTAAAAAAAACAAATCCTTTTGGTGTCCTGTTTGTCCACATCAGACACGTGTTACCTTTAATTTCTAATTTAACTACGATATTTATTTTAGATATAGACAAAATATATTATCTACTTTGATAAACTCAAAGGACTCACGAAGAAAATATTCTAGGGTGGATTCTAGATCTACGTTAAAAGACTTTCTTATCATTTTTAAGGAGAAGGGATAAACCAATTGATCAGAAATATATTACTGTCTGGTCTCAAAAATTTTAACATTTTTTTAAAACTTGTGATCTATAATAAAATATAAATATTTATGTGATTATAATAATTTTATTAATAATAAAATAAAAATAAAAATTAAATTATTTTAAGTATAAAATAAAGTCATTCTTTTTTTAATAAAATAAAATACAAAAGGTTTCCCATATAAATGGAGCAGACAAAATATATTCTACTATTCTATAAGTGAGAGTTAAGCAGCTCTCCACCAACATGCTAGCTTGCCCATGAGGGTATTTCCAGTATTTCTCAGATTTTTGTGTTGTCATGATTGTCACACCTCCTTTTTCACTATCACGGATTAATGAAGGGTAATAAGGAAGTTTTTTTCACTTTAAGTGACATTATTCAGATTTGGGATTTATTTTAGTTTTCAGAGTCGCCACACGGATTTTTGACGATGTTCCGGGACACCGTTTTATTGAAATCCCAAACTGAGAAAAATTAGACTCTGATTTAAGTTGTCTGCGTACCAGAAATTCGAGTAAAGAATTCTATTAACCCGAAAGAAGGTGTTAGGCATTCCCGAGTTCCGTGGTTCTAGTACGGTCGCTTAACTATCAATATTTGGCCTAGTTATCTGACTGTTTACATGTGTTTAGCCTATTGTGCCTTTTAACCCTTTTTCAAATTTTTAGCCGCTTTTAATATTTTTGAATTTATCTTGAAACAAGTCACGATGGCGTGCACTTGTTTGTTTTTGGACGTATTACAATTACGCCACATGAAATGCACCCGCAATTGCAACACGCGATTTTAATATAATTTGAAGTTGAAGACGGGGACATGATTTGTCGCATCCGAGTGTAGATTATGGAGTCAAGACTATGGTCGTGACGGTTTTATGGTGCCTATTTGAGGCGATATTTGATTATTCTTTATGTTTTCTATTTGAAGGAGCATTTTGGTTTTAAGATCAATTAGGACGTTTTATGAATTTATCTTAGACGAGTCACGATGGCGTGCGCTTGTTGTTTTGAACACATGGCAAATACGTCACATGAAATGCACCCGTGATTTCTATGTGCATTTTTATTTAGTTGTTTGGAGTTGAGGGTCGGGGGCATGAGTTGCCACTCCCGAGTGTAGGTTATGGTAATTTAAGATAATATTCAATTTTATCAAATTTCAAACTAAAAGGTATTTTCAACCTAAAGGATATGTAAGAGATTGTTTGAACCTAAATTCACATAGTCTAAATGATAAGATGTTTGGGCTATGGCCATTTTTAGCCCCGAATTGTTTCTCCTCAGGCCATCCTTATTTTGGCTACTTTTGTAATAAGAAATGAAGCTACGTACATCAATTTAAGGCATGCAAATGAAGAGGGATCTAAAATTTACTAATTCATAAGGAACATGTTCCAAAAACCAAATAAACGCATCTAATTGCAACAAAATATTTTTGATTGAACAACTTTATTAACTTCAGAACAACCTAAATCTATGCTGTTTATTTCACAAATCATGCACACTGATTTCTTTATGTTGTTCTGATTCTGGAAATTTACAAGCACTGTTGAATAGCAGATTTCCATTTTTTGTGTAGACTTTTGAAATTCTTTCTGAGCTAAAATGATTGTTTTCTACAAATTCGATGGTTATCTAAGTAAAAACTGTAGAGAAAGATTTTTTTTTTTTACAAAAAAAAAATGCTAATAAATTTGTTAACCCGAATCTGAATATTCCAACACTTAAAACCTTGCAATTGAGTTTGTAAATAAAACAATTTTTGAGGAAAATAAAATATGTGGGCTTTTTCAAGCTTCACCAAGCCATTGTCAATGGCCTGGGCCTAAAAATTAACCATAACTACTATCGTTCGAGTCCAGTGGACTCAGACGACTCTAGCCCACTTATGCCCATTTCTTTAGACTTACATGGGTACATACATACAGGACTGAAAAAATACTGCTGATACAGTGAATATAGAGTCCAGTTTCATATTACAATGCTTCTAAAAGAACGAGTATAGATGAATTACAGAGCTTCAACTTCTATAAAGATACATTTTATTTTTTCTACAAGAAAGTAAACTGAAAATTGCAACTTCTAACTAGTTGATCCGACTTGAATCTCCTCATGGCTATGCACTTGAGCCTCCTTTTGCAAGTTGTAAACACCCCAAAAGCTAGGTGTGTTATGCATCTACTAAGGCAGATTTGACCATGAAAGGGGTCGAACTTGACTTTAGTAATGCTATACTAAATAGTATCTAAAAGAAACATCCTTTGTGCATTTTTCTTGGAATGAATCTGACCATGAAAGAGCCCAGATTCAATTCCAGTGATGCCACCCTATTAGACACGACAAATCAACAAGTATCCATACAAAGACTTTGACTACTCTAGGCATTTTTTAAGGAGTGAATCTGACAATTTTGGGGGTTCAGATTCCCTGCTTAAATGCCTTTTCAACCATGCAATTTGTACCCTTAAAAGGGGCATAATTTCAGTAAGTAACTAATGTTTGTGCACTAATATGAGGTGAATTTGATCATTAGAAGGTCAAATTCATTTACCCTAGTGCAGATTATCTCATTAAGACTGAGGCAGATACAAAGCAAACATCCAACTCATTTTTATGGGTACTAACAACACAAAATTCATAGTCTAAACACAAAGACAGAAACCAAACTATACCAACAAAATAACTTCAAAAGATGACAAATACATCATGTTCATCTACCCATAAAGTTTAACTGATATGTTAAGCATACCCTTGAATGTTTGCTCATTACATTTTCAGATTTTTCATAGAAAAGTAAGAAGAAAGAAATTTCAGTTACAAAAGAAATAACAGATTAACACAACAAATAGAAGAAAAAAGATTTGAAAATTTCATTAAGAGTGAATTGTTACATACATTTTCATAGAGAAAGATAAAAAAACTTGACCAAATAAAGGTCAAGCAAAAGATGGCAGTCAGCAAAAGGAAGAAAAACCCCAGCAACAGCAAACAAAAAACCCAAAAACCAGACAGCCCAGCTGGAATCGACCCAGAAGTTTGAATATGAATACTTATCCCAAAAATCAGAATCCCAAAGAAGAAACAAAATCTGAGAACCAAGCAATATGTTGATGAACTTTTGTTCAAGGGAAGTCAAATTTTCTCTATGTTGTCTTCTAATATTTTTGAAATTTGTTTGTGAGCAGCAACTGCTATGACTTTATGTGTTTTCAGATGTTTTCAGTAGTAAAGGTCTATTTTTTCAGTAGTAAAGGTCTATTTTTCAGTGGTAAAATGCAGAGAATTCCCTTCAGAAAAATCTGTCCTTTTCAGAGGACTAGGTAAGGTATTTATAGGGGTATTTAGGATAGGGTATGCTTAGTGTATTCCCTATCCAATAAGCTGAAAATAGTACAAACGCAGTTGTCAACCCTATTCTTTTGGGACAGCTGCACCTATTCTAGAAAATTCTAGCCCCTGAAATTACCCTTTTAACCCCAAAAAATCTGATTTCCTTATTCTGGAAGGTTCTTGGGTTGTTACACCCAAGATTCCTTAGCTAAAAATCCAAAATCACCCCTCAATACCTCTTAGAATTATATTTTTAGTAATTAAGGATTATATTATTTACTAAGTTGATTTTAAGTAATAATCAATACTTAATGAGGTCACTTAAGTTAATTTCTAGGTCGAAGAACTTGAGCATGAATTAATTTAGACTTATATTTAACTGTGATCAACTCAATTTGGAAAATTAGGCCTAATCATCCTATTTGAGTGATTAATTCAATAATTAACCTTAACCAAGTTGATTTCTATCTAAGCGAGTTACTTTTAGGAATTAGGTTAGGTCCTTAGACTTAGGTTAATTACATTATTTATTTCAGTTTCAGATGCATACTTAATCAGTCAAGTATAGTTATCTCTTTATTACCTAATTAATAATTACCTAATCGATTAATTTGGGTGGGTGATTAAACTTTTAGATCATACTGAAATCAAAAGACAAATTAGGGTAAATAGGTTTAGGTTTGAACGCAATACAACAAATCAGTCTAGATCCTAAAACCCATAAACTAAGCAGGGAATCAATCAATGACAACTAACCAGCAGTGATTATCTTTCGCAAATTGCTACACCAAATTAATTACCAGAAACAGTTACACATATACATGATTTGGTTTTATTTAGAATTTTAAGACTACCTTCCTCTAATCAGACAGTTTTGAACATGAATTAAGAAACCAAACAGAAAAATTACGAATCTTAACTAAACTACAGTGATGAAAACAGTAACATAAACATGTGTACTAAAACAGTCACACATACGATTTTATTAAGAAAAACGAAGGAAAGACAGAAAGGGAAGGGGTGGGGGGAATACCAGTAAGAATGATTTGGGTGAACTCCGGTGAGTTCGAAAGGGACTCTAACTCGCCTGAATCGATGGCTCTTGTCAAGAGCCTTCGACTCATGTGAGTTTGAGTCACAGAGTCATGGAAAATCGACTTTACAAGGTTTAGTTTTTTTTTTTGGATTTTCATATTTGAAATAGAGTGTTTCTTTGAAAAAACTAAACCTAGGAGGTGATTGGGGAGGTGAAGGAGGTACTAGGGTGAAATTTTGGGGTCAATTGGTGGAGATCCGTCGCCGGTAGGCTATTTACGGTCGGCTGAGGCGGTGAATGTTTGAGGGCTGCTAGGGTTTGGTCCAGGGAGAGAGACGAGAGAGTGGGGGGGATGTTCTGGGGGCGAATGGGGCGTGGTGGTAAGGTTTGGATAGTTTTATACTTAGGCTTTGGGGGGTTCTCAGCCGCTAGATCTTAGGAGATAAACGACTGGGGTCTACTGTGACTTAAACGAGGTCGTTTGGTGTAATGGGGGGCCAGGCCGGGTTAGAGGAGATTGGTCTGGGTATTTTTTATGGGTAGAGGTGCTTGGGCCTGGGTAAATCAGCCCAGGTCCGAATTTAGGCTTGATTTCACAATTAACTAATTAATTTCAATTAAGTTTAAACTAAGAAAAAGTGTAATAATTAGTTCTAACTTAATTTTGCCCAATTTGTACACTGATTGATCAATTAATTAAGAGTAAAATATTTAATTTGATACTCCCAATCATTTATAGAAAAAATTCCACAATTGGCTAAAACAAAGTGATCAAATCCAAAAATTAAACATTTAAACTAATTTGTTATATTTCGTTATTAGTTACAATAATAATTAAGGTTACGCACATAATTAGGCCACTTTAAATTATTTACAAATTTAAAAGGCGAATTATGATTACATAATGCAAAATTAATTCACAAATTCAATAAAAATCATAAAACTAAATAATTTATTGAATTTTGTATAGGATTATATGGTAGGTAAAAATCATGTACTCAAATAGGATGCCCACACAATTTTTACCGAGCCTCCTTTACATATCTGATGTCAGCAAAGGACACGACCCCCATTAGCGGCCTTTTGATGTTTATCATGACCATGTGGATCCCAATTTAATTTATCATTCAAAATAACCAGCTTTCTATTTGAATTACATATCAAATAACCTTATTTAAGAGTACCTTGTAGTTAAGTTTGACTTTTTATATAGTTATATATAGGATTTACAACAAAAAAAAAAAAGAAATGTAGGGAAACTTTGATTATTCATGATCACTGAACTTGATCATCCGAATAAAAAAAGATTAGATAATTATTTATAATTCAAATAAAAAAAATATGAGAGAAAACAGGTTGACTCAATCCAAGTATACAACTTAGCCGAGATTGATCAGATACCGAAGAAGAAAAATGCCACATAACTCAAGAATCAAATAAGGTAAAACTAATATTCCTCATGGTATTTCTAAAGATAAGAACTTTACATGAAAAGAGAGCGATAATGCAATGAAGGACCGAAAAATTGATCCTAAATAAATATAACAAGAGTTCTGAGTAGTAACGAGGATAGTGACTTAATCACTAAAGGGCTAAGTCTTTCCCATTCCATGGTCCACGATTAGTGTTGTCACTTTTCACAACTTTGACCAGTTAAGATACTACGTAAAACATTCAGGCAACGAGTAGTATGAGCACACAAGAGTCAAAGAAGATTAACAATAAAAATAAAAAATCATTAAGGACATGGATAAGTAAGCTAGAATAATAACATAGCAGTGATATGTTCTGCTTCCTAAGAACACAACTATCGGGGAGGGAGCTGGTAGGGTTGCAACAACAAAAAGTACATTTTTAATTAGTTTCATTTTAATTTGACTTTTGATGTAGCTTAAAAGGTTATCAATTTGTATTCTTAGTTTTGGAATAGTTTGTTCAAATTGTATAGATTTCTTCCAACTTTGTTTTATGACCTGTAAACAAAAGTTTTTTATGTTAAATAAAAAATTAATAAGGTTCTTGGGCCCGAGCTACCTCCGACTAGTTACTACTATAAGGGGTTGTTTGGTAGGATGCATTAGCTTTGTGTATTAATAATACATTGTTTGGTACACTTTTTGAACATATACATTAGTTTTGCAAGCATTCGTTATACACCCTATTTGGTATTATCCTATGCATAACTAATACATAGAAAACCATGGTATTAGGAATGCAATGAGTTTTAATGGATGCATTAGCTTAGTTCAAGACAAAATTGTTCTTCAAAATTTATGCTTGATTAAAATATGCTATTATATTAATGAAAATTTAAAATAATTCAAATATTGAGAAATAAAATTATATCTGTCACGACACAAAATTCCTAAGGTCGTGATGGCGCCGAGCATCATTGTCAGGCAAGCCAATCATTTATTAATTGAAATAATTCCCGATTTTAAAAATTATGAAATATATTTCCTTTCACTTTATGACATATTAACCAAATCAAATCTGTTAAGTAAAACAATGGTTTGAATACCATACTTTAGCAAATATATCCCAACACGTCCCAGAACCCGGTGTCACAAGTACATGAGCAATTTCTAAGAATTTATACAATCATCACAAAGCCTGTTCGAAATACAAATTGGACAAGAAAATTTAAAATGAAAATAAATACAATACGAGAAAGACTCTGTCAGCTGCGGATCGCCTCCGGATGATGCAGCTCGCCTAAGTCTCTAAATCCTCCACATTGCTATGAAAGTACCTGTGCAATAAAGTGCACAACAAGTGTAGCATTGTGAACAACTAATTTTTGACCACATCCAAATTCTATACTATTTTAGTGTAAATATTCCTTTTAGGTCTAATCTTGATGTTTTAAACTTTTATCTTACTCTTAGTAGATTTTATTTTAAAAAAAATTAGTCACATTCTAAGAGTACAAATTTTATTTCTACACACACACACACACACACACACACACACACATATATATATATATATATGTGTGTGTGTGTGTGTGTGTGGTTCCTTTTAATCATAATGTTAATAAGTAAGCTATAGAATATTTCTTAGTATCATTTAAAGTATATATAAATATTTAATTTTCCCTAGTGCATCTCAAAGATCTAAGAGCCTCATCTCATTTCCAAACACAGGGTACTACATCCCCTGGTTTGCATTACTTTTGCTAACATAGGATAGTACTCTAATAGCATCTCAGAGTGCCACGAGCCTCACCTTATTGCTAACACAGGGTACTACATCCCCTGGTTGCATTTCTTATTGCTAATATAGGCTACGACATTCCCTAGTAGCATCCTAGAGTGCCACGAGCCTCATCTTATCATCAACACATGGTACTACATCCCCTGGTTGCCTTCATTCTTGTTAACACTGGGTACGACATCCCCTATTATTTATAACAAAAAAAATATATTTCTTTTTCAATTCTTTATTCTGCAATAGCACAGATAGTTTAATGTGTTTTCAATAACTCACAAAAATTTTCTAGTGCAAACTGGGGCAGAAAATTTTTGTTCGTCTTTTTTTGTTCGTGATGGCTTGTAGGTTTTTCTGCAAAGCAAGGATTGGATGTGCAAAAATAAGATTCTAGCTCTTGCCGGAGAAAATGGAATGTTGATCCCAATATCAGCCGCGACCAACTTTGACGCAATGCGTGCGGAAAATATGGTCAAGATCCATCGTTCCATCATCTGATCAAGAAACAAGAATGTAAGAATATTTCATAGTCTGTTGCATCGAGAGCATCGAGTTTCAGTCTAAAGTCACTGGGAGAAGCAAGTCAAGAATCAAGACAAGGTTCCAGATGGCATTTAGATAGGAATTTTGTAACTCTTAGATTTCAAGAGTATGTAATTTTTTTTTTCCAGTTTGATGTAATAGTCGGAACTGCGGATCGGAACCTCGACGGAATTTCGCTCGGCTCTCCATCTAAGCATACTCTATAAGTCATTTTCCACTTGAACTACACGTGACCTAATTCCCTTATAACCCAGGATATGTAGGCTGCCTAAAACCAAGGCTCGGTCGCATCTTTTTTTTTATCTTCTTTTCCTTTTTAAATAATAGTGAGGTCAAAAATTAGTCACCATATTCATTTTCTTTGCCTGAAAACTCTTCATGTTTCCAAGCAAAGAGGGGCA
Organism: Nicotiana paniculata; assembly: GCA_005239505.1. NCBI lineage: Eukaryota > Viridiplantae > Streptophyta > Magnoliopsida > Solanales > Solanaceae > Nicotiana > Nicotiana paniculata. Next base: position 1,585 of record MDKI01051242.1, on the reverse strand, counting down.
TGCTGTGAACAACTAATTTTTGACCACATCCAAATTCTATATTATTTTAGTGTAAATATTCCTTTTAGGTCTAATCTTGATGTTTTAAACTTTTATCTTACTCTTAGTAGATTTTATTTTTTAAAAAAATTAGTCACATTCTTAGAGTACAAATTTTATTTCTACACACACACACACACACACACACACACATATATATATATGGTTCCTTTTAATCATAATGTTAATAAGTAAGCTATAGAATCTTTCTTAGTATCATTTAAAGTATATGTAAATATTTAATTTTCCTATAATATAAGAAATTTTTGTTTAATCTTCTTATTTTTATAATTTAATTTATCTTTCACAAAAAAAAGAACTTTAATAGATAATGTATTCTTTTTAAATCAGATTTTTATTTTTTTTATTTTTTTTGTGTTTTTATTTTTATTAATCCCATTATCCCCACTTTTCTAGCCTAACTCCCCACTCTTCACACTCACACATTCACCTCTCACATCCCAACTCCCCACATCCCAACTATCCCCTTAATCTAATCTCAAATACACACACAATATTATATATATTAAAAAAAAAGAACAGACAAAGAAAAAAAAGAGGGACAAAAAGAAAGAAGGACAGAAAAGGGGGAGAGGAAGTAACAACAAGAAAGAGAGGGAGGAAGACAAAGAAAAAAAAAGACGAGTGGATTGAGTAAGAGAAAAAGAAAGAAGGCAATCAGATAGAGAAAACAATCAGCAACAAAGAAAAAATAACACTTTTCTTTTAGAGTAAAAAGTTGGCTTTAAAAAATAGTTATTCAGTGGAGTTGCTTTGTTTGGAGTCGGAGATTGAAGCGTCATTTCAGATTTTGAGTTCGCTGATTCAAGCAAGTAGATTATAGTTGTTACCTTTGTCCTTTGGAAGTTTCATAAAAGATAACAATTATGTTCTTCTGCTAGTTTAATGTAACGTATTTTTGAATGTATGCTGTTAGTTCATGAAGTTTAATTGTTACTTCACTTTTCTTTGTATCTTAAGTAATGTTTGTTTCTTCTTCTCTTCTTATTGTTAATGTGTGTATGTTTTGTAATTATATTTTTGTATGTTCCTAACTTTTAAATTTTAGTTCGAATCTATTATCTTGCTATAATTTTCATGAAAATTTTAAGTCATAGTTAATTGATAAAAATCGTTTAAATTTTGTCAAAAAAAAAAAACATACTTCTTGGGTTAAGTCCTAGTTAATGTGTGAGTTCAGTCCTGCCAATTCTAGTTATTATCTTTATTTTTGTAATTCTTTACAGATCTGTTATGTATTTATTCTCCATTTAGGATTAAAAAAAATATTTCTTCGCCATTGAACTAGCATCATGGTAACTAAGTTAGTGATAAGTTTGGTGTAATTTAGTTTTACTTACTTTGAATAGTTTTAGAATTGACTCATATAATTATGGTAAGGCAGATTACTTGAATGTGGTTAGGATCCTATTAGTTCAAAAAATAATAAAGTTAGTATAAAGTTACATATTCTTAGAATTGGGTTTTAACGCAAGCATCGTTCTAGTTCATTTATTTATAATTTAATATGGTGTTTAATTAAATA
>MDKI01063234.1:0-33055 GCA_005239505.1 Nicotiana paniculata | reverse complement strand
GAAATTTGAAACTCTAGGACCATTGTTATTTTTCAGTTAGAGGCTGCAAAGTGGCTAACCCACACTATTACAAGTTTACAACTAGCTAGCAAATGAATGAGCGATTTATTTAAACTGTCCAAAATTTACTTGGGCTAAATGAGCAAGTACATATGGATAAAACTAGGAATTTTACCTCCAATATCAAAGCTTTACAGCTTATTTATCATAAATAAATATAATTTTAAAATATTATTTTTTATAGCTACCTTTTAGGTTTTATAGCAAAATATGTATTTATGTTCGCTTCTTACTTTTTACCCATTAAATACGCTGGGTATTATTTTTCTCTCTTCTACTTTCTGTTCTTTCTCTCACAAGACCACCGTATAGTATACAACTTTATAAATCAAGACCCCCCTCCACAATCTCTCTCTCTCTCTCAACGCCAGTCTCTTCTCCTTGAATACAAGCACGATTCTCCACTGATTCATCTCCATTGTCTCGCAAAGTTTCAAATTTTTTTGCTCCAAGAAGTTGTAGTAAGTGTTAAAGTTGTTAGTTATCGCTGGTACATTGCTTCTTCTGATTCTCTTTACTAATTTTTTCAGAAATAATCACCATTGTTACGCTTTCACCAGAAAACTCAAAATTTCATCTCCAGTGGCTGATTCAACAACTCGCAAGAGGGTTACCCGACATCGAAACAAGCCCAATTTGAGAAATCTTCGAGAGAATCAACACTTCCTAATGCGAAAACAAGAAGAAACTGATGGATGATGATTCAGGGGTTAAGGGAAAAGATACTTTATTTTTATTGTATTCAATATATCTGGCTGTATTTCATGTATTTAATTGTATTCACTATCTTTAGTTTTTTCTACTTTTTCAATGTATTCACAATATTAATTGTATTCAAGTTAATTATATAATTTCAAAGCTTCACTTTGTTTCACTGTTTTATATGTTCAACAATATGTATTCAATATATTGTAGAATGCATTCATATGTTTTTTAATTAATATAATTTATGTATTCAGATGTATATATGTATTCAAATATATCTGCAGTATGTATTCATATGTTGTGTAGTATAGGTGACCTGATATACTTCATGTATTCAATGTATTGTATGCATTTATCTGTATTCAATGTAATTATATAACTTTAATATATAGATCCATTTGTAAAGATACCACTAAAAAAAGAAAGGATGGATTGAATCTCTGAAGATGGCTTCTTTTTTTGGGGGTGTTTTTCGGCTGAGAATCTTTTCTATAACTGAAAATATAAATTTTGCGTGTTATAATTGAGTTTGTTGAGTTTCATTAGGAGTCTATCACGTTAATTGATTCACTTACTGTAATGACCCGACTGGTCGTTTTGCGTTATCAGACCCCGTTCCCCAAAATGACACTTCCCAAAACGGCTTATTATGACTTATGACTTGCGGGGACTGGTGGTTCGAGATTCAGAAGTTTTTAGAGTGCTATTGGAACACTTGGTTCTTTAAGATTGTCCTTTAAGGTCAAGTTTGACTTCGGTCAACATTTTTAGTAAACGACCTTGGAATCGAGTTTCGATGGTTCCGGTAGCTTCCTATGTTGATTTTGACCCACGAGCTCTCTCTTGCTTCTTGTTATAACTTTTGGTGTATTTTCTAGGTTATGAAGACCCCTATTTATAGTTTTGGGAGAGAAGAGTTATGATAAGAACAAACTCTTTTCGACCAATCAAATTTAAGTGTGATAAGGCCACATTTGATTGGCCAGAACATGTCACTTGCACACGTGGCACAATTTCATTGGCCTTTTAATATGCCTTAGCATGCCTTGTAATTTTGACACGTGGCGTGATCCCATTGGCTCTTCCATTTGACTTGCCGTGCCATGTCATTTGACACATGGCACAAAACTGGGTCTCTAGGAAGATGACATATTGGGCCTAATGAAGTGGGCTCATTATTTATAGCCCAACTAAATGGGCTAGACCAGTCAATATTCATTGGACTTAAATAATCGATCCAAATATATTACCCCATAATATTTATTTGGATCAAAATATATTTAATTGAATTCAAATTCAAATTTCTTACGGATTTAAATTCAATAAAATTTTAATTGCTTACAGTGAAAAATGGGATAAAATTCATAAATAACCACTTTACAGTATTCTAATTGAAAAATAGTCGTTGTCATAGAGTTTTGAATTCCATAGGTATAGATAGTTCCATGAAATATTCTCAACTTTCACTCGTGAAATTTGAAACTCTAGGACCATTGTTATTTTTCAATTAGGGGCTGCAAAGTGGCTAACCCACGCTATTACAAGTTTACAACTAGCTAGCAAATGAATGAGCGATTTATTTAAACTATCCAAAATTTACTTGGGATAAATGAGCAAGTACAGATGGATAAAACTAGGAATTTTACCTCCAATAGCAAAGCCACCTTATTTAATATAAATAAATATCATTTTAAATTATTATTTTCTATAGCTACCTTTTAGGTTTTATAGCAAAATATGTATTTATGATCACTTCTTACTTTTTAGCCATTAAATACGCTGGGTATTATTTTTCTCTCTCCTACTTTCTGTTCTTTCTCTCACAAGACCAACGTATAGAATACAACTTTATAAATCAAGATCCCCCACTACAATCTCTCTCTCTCTCTCGACGCCAGTCTCTTCTCCTTGAATACAACCACGATTCTCCACTGATTCATCTCCATTGTCTCGCAAAATTTTCAAATTATTTTGCTCCAAAAAGTTGTGGTAAGTGTTAAAGTTGTTAGTTATTGCTGGTACATTGCTTCTTCTGATTCTCTTTTATAATTGTTTCAGAAATAATCACCATTGTTACGCTTTCACCAGGAAACTCGAAATTGCATCTCCAGTGGCTGATTGAACAACTCACAATAGGGTCACCCGACATCGAAACAAGCCCAATTTGAGAAATCTTCGAGAGAATCAACACTCCTGATGCGAAAAAGAGAAGAAACTGATGGATGATGATTCCTGGTTAAGGGCAAAGATACTTTATTTTCACTGTATTCAATATATCTCGCTGTATTTCATGTATTTAATTGTATTCACTGTCTTTAGTTTTTTCTACTTTTTCAATGTATTCACAATATTAATTGTATTCAAGTTAATTATATAATTGCAAAGTTTTACTTTTTTTCACTGTTTTGTCCAGCAGTATATATTCAACAATATGTATTCAATGTATTGTAGAATGCATTCATATATTTTTTTAATTAATATAATTTATGTATTCAGATGTATATATGTATTCAAATATATCTGCAGTATGTATTCATATGTTGTGCACTATAGATGACCTGATATACTTCATGTATTCAATGTATTGTATGTATTTAACTGTATTTAATGTAATTATATAACTTTAATATATAGATCCATTTGTAAACATACCACTAAATATATTTTAGTAAAGATACCACTAAAAAAAAAAGGATGGATAAAGATTGCTTTTTTTTTGGGTGTTTTTTGGCTGAGAATCTTCTCTATAACTGAAAATATGAATTTTGCGTGTTATAATTGAGTTTTTGAGTTTTATTAGGAGTCTATCACGTTAATTGATTCACTTAATGTAACGACCCGACTGGTCGTTTTGCGTTATCGGACCCCGTTCCCCAAAATGAAACTTCCCATAGCGGCTTATTATGACTTATGACTCGCAGGGACTGATGGTTCGGGATTCAGAAGTGTTTAGAGTGCTATAGGAACACTTGGTTCCTTAAGGTTGGCCTTTAAGGTCGAGTTTGACTTCGGTCAACATTTTTAGTAAACGACCTTGGAATCGAGTTTCGATGATTCCGGTAGCTTCGTATGTTGATTTCGGACTTGGGCGTATGTTCGGAATGGGTTTTGGATGACCCGGGAGCGTTTCGGCGCCCAATATTGAAATAAGAGTTCCTTAGGTTCCTATTGTGGTTTGGGACGGGTTTTTGAGTTATCGAGGTCCGGATGGAATTTCGAGACCGGGAATAGTTTCGTTATGTCATTTATGACTTGCCTGCAAAATTTGGTGTTATTCCGAGTAGTATAGATTGGTTCGGCGCGTTGTTAGCGAGGTCAAGGAAACTTAAAGTCCCTAAGTTTGGTTCTATGGATTTTGAGGTGTGATTTTGAAGTTTAGCGTTGTTTTGGGTGTTCCGAAGGCTCGAGCGAGTCCGTATTATGATTTGGGACTTGTTGGTATATTTGGACGGGGGCTCGGGTGGACCCAGGTGCCTCCCGGACACCAAACGAGGCCAAAAACCAGCTCAAATAGCTGCTGGTGCACCTGTTCTGGTGTGACCGCAGGTGCGGTTTCCCAGTCGCAGTTGCGGGACCACTCTTGCGGTCCCATCCTCGCAGGTACGACCCCCAGTGGGCAGCCCATTGCTCGTAGGTGCGGAAAAAGTTCCGCAGGAGCAGAGACGTAGGTGCAGTGTCCTCTCCGCAGGTGCGGGCCCAGGCTTCCTCGTCCATTTCCGCAGGTGCGAGCCTTTGCTTGTAGGTACGAGACCGCAGGTGCGGTCCTTGAGCCGCAGGTACAGAACCACTGTCAAGTAGTGTGTTTCTTAAATACAGGATTTTTCATTGTTTTCTTCATCCTTCCTCCATTAAAACACTTTGAGAGCTTGGGAAAGGGGCTCCACGATCCAACCACTGTGACGTAAGTATATTCCATCCCAAAGTTGGTTTAATTCATGAACTCTTAGTTAAGTTAACCTTCTTAATAAGTAAAAATCAAGAATTGGGTAGTAACCTAGGGCTTTTGGGAATTTAGAGAATTATCCGTCAATTAGCTATGAAATCTAGTAAAAATCATGTATTAACGATCCTTAGGTTATGGGTGAGTGGTTCCTTCGTGAATTTTTGGAAAGCGAGTGTGCGGGCCCGGGGTGAATTTTGGGATTTCTTCAAGAATGATGAATTTACTAAATAAGTAGGAGAATTTCCATATTTTGAGCATAAATTGATGTATTTGTATAACATTTGGCTAGTTTCGAGTCCTCGGGTGTAGAGTTCGGAGTTTCGGGCGCGTTCTTGGTCCGGGAAGTAGATTCGACACGAGGTGAGTCTCCTTTCTAACCTTGTAAGGGGGAACTGTCCCCCTAGGTGATTTAAATGCTATATGTGATAATTGTGGGGGCTACGTACGTACAAAGTGACGAGAGTTTGTACGTAGCGGCTATTACTATTATGTTCGGGTAGTTAGGCCCACATCATGCCTTGTATTTTACTTGATATGAACTACATGCTTAATAAATTAAATGTTACATGCGGCTTATTTCCCTGAGGTCATGGAATTTGAGAAAACTTGTAAGGAATTGTTCACTGAAAAGTAATTTAAAGAGGAATAATGTGTGTGCATGTGACCACTTGGCAATTTACATTCAGCGAGCGGAGTGTGATTTCCCCCACTCTTATGGGAACGGGCCCTACGCCACGGCAGATTGAGAGATGCACTTTTGGTTCAGGCCGTTCGATCCTCGGCAGTGCATAGAGAGGATTACATTATGGAAATGATGCACTTTTGGTTCGGGCCCGTTCGATCCTCGGCAGTGCATAGATGTTAGTACTTTATGGTAAGGTGCACTTATGGTTCGGGCCGTTCAACCCCCGGCAGTGCACAGACATGAATATCGTATGACTCTGGCCGGTTGTCCTTACCGTGCATGCGCATGATTTATTTTTTACTAAATTCATGGACAATGATCTGACAGATAATTGGGGGAAGGTGAAGTAGTAATTTTTTTATTCATTCTCAGTACTTCCTTATATTTCAGTGTCTTATATATAATTGTTGCTTCACTGCCCTTACATGCCTATCGTTTCCATCATATTCTGTTAAATTATTTTGTTTGACCTTAGGGAGTGTCATGTCGACCTCTCGTCACTATCTCTTTGCGGTTAGGCGGGATACTCACTGGGTACATATATATATTTATGTACTCATGCTACGCTTCTGTACTTAATTGTACAGGTTCTGATGCTGGTGCATCTGGTTTTCAGACCGGAGCTTGACTTTGATTATAGACGGACCTGACTTCACGGTGAGCTACTTTTCTCCTGGCGATCTCTGGCAGCACCATGTGGTTTCTTTTGCTTATTTCCCGTCTATTTCCTTCAGACAGTGTGACTGTATATTATATCTTTTGTATATTCTGTTAGTATGCCCGTAGGACTTGTGACACTAGTTCCTACACACGTGATAATTATTATGGATTTCGGGTTTGTATATATATATTGGCTCACGCCTCTTCATGACTGCTTTTGACTCAAAACTGGCTAATTATCCTTGTCGATTCATGTTTTAAGTTTTAAAAAAACTGAGTATATGTTGAGATGTTTAATCTAATAAGAAAGAACCCTTAGTAAATTGAGTATTGGCTTGCCTGACCCCGCTGTTGGCTGCCATCACGACCTAAGATAGGATTTTGGGTCGTGACAACATGGTATCAGAGCACGAGGTTCACGTAGGTCTCACAAGTCATGGGCAAACTCAGTAGAGTCTTGCAGGTCGGTACAGAGACGTCTGTACTTATCTTCAGGAGGCTATAGGGCGTTAGGAAACCTCTCTTTGTTCTTACTCTATCGTGCAGCCAATGATTTACTAAATTCATTCTTCTATTCTCTCACAGATGGTGAGGACACGTGCATCTGATTTTCCAGACTCGGGAAGAGCTGCTACCCCCGTTGTCCGAGGCCGTGGCAAAGGCCGGGGGAGGGCACTGACCCGAGGTAGGGGACGAGGGCGTCCCAGAGCTATTCCGATTCCACCACCAGGGGATCCTATCATTGAGGAGCAGGACGAGGTGCCTCCAGCAGATCCTGCTCCGGTAGACTTCATGACGGCGCCAAGCTCGTATGATGAGATTGATGGGCACCATGTCCCAGACTGGTTTATTTACAGCAGATCCTGCCACTTCACAGGCAGAAGGGGAGTCCAGACCCCTACTGCCCAGGCTGCAGGACAGACATCAGCATTACATCATACCTCAGGTACACAGTCCGTGGGTGGGGTCCAGCCTGTTACAGTAGCACCTGAGCCCAGACCAGCTGCGGACGGTGATCCGCAGAAGCTATTGGATAGATGGACTCGATTTCACCCTCCAGTATTTTGGGGGTGAGTGAGGCAAGAATTCCCAGGATTTTGTGGATAGGTGCAGGGACAGACTGCACAACACGAGAATACTAGAGTCCCATGGAGTGGATTTCACTACCTTTTAGTTGGAGGGCAGAGCTCGTAGGTGGTGGTAATCCTATATTATCAGCAAACCAGCATATTTTCCTCCTGTCACTTGGGAGCAATTCACGCAGATGTTTCTAGATAGATATATCCCACCCTCTGAGAGAGAAGAGCTACGGAATCAATTTGAGCGGCTAGAGCAGGGATAGATTATGAGGCCAGATTTTCAGAGTTGTCTCGTCATGCACTCATGATACTACCTACTGATGCATAGAGGGTGCAGAGATTTGTGGCTGGGTTGCATCCAGGTATTAGGGCCACCATGGCCCGAGAGGTGGAGATGGGTACTCCTTATCAGCTCGTGGTAGAGAGTTCTCGCAGGATCGACGGGTATCGGTCGAGGAGCAGGGAGAAGGGGCAGTAGGAAAAGATGGCTAGATTCTATGGAGATTTCAGAGGTGCCCCAGCAAGGGGCAGAGGTCAGTTTAGCAATGGTCATCCCAGCAAACCTTTATATTCAGCACCTCCACCACCTCCCTGAGGTGTTCCAGCGAGGCCTCATTTCAGTGCCATGCCAGAGCATTTCTACCGTCCTCCAGCCATTCAGAGTTCACCCAGTGGTTATCCCAATCATCGGAGATCCTCCGACCCCTACTTCAGTGCTATGCCAGAGGGACATCGCTCTCCGGCCGTTCAGGGTTCTTCTTCGGGGCAGCGGACTATGGTACCTGGGAGTTGTTACGAGTGTGGAGAGCCAGGTCATATGAGGAGGCAATGTCCCAGGTTTCGGGGCAAGGCCGCATATCAGATTTATCAGCCGATGGGTCCGACACCAGCAGTCCGGCCACCTAGAGGTAAAGGACAGGTAGAAAGGGGTCGTCCTAGAGGTGGAGGCTTGTCAGGGGGAGGTTAGGAAGCTCCTGTTCACTCTGGTGGAGCTTAGACTTCCGGTACTCCAATTGGATTCTATGCCATTCCGGCTAGATGAGATACAGTGGCCTAAGACGCCATGATCACATGTATTATCTCAGTATGTGGTAGAGAGGCTTCAGTATTATTTGATCCAGGATCCACCTATTTATATGTTTCAGCATTATTTGCTCCTTTTTTGGATGCTCCTCGCGAGTCCTTGGGTTCTCCTATATTTGTGTCCACTCCTATGGGCGATTCTGTGGTGGTAGACCGGATTTATCGATCTTGTGAGATCACCTTCTTTGAGTTCGAGGCCAGAGCGGACCTTTTGTTGCTCAACATTGTTGATTTTGAGATTATTCTAGGCATGGATTGGCTATCTCCTTATTATGTGGTTCTAGATTGCCATGCCAAGACAGTTACTTTAGCCATGCCCGAGTCACCTAGGCTGGAGTGAAGGGGTTCCTCAGTCAGTGCATCCAGCCGGGTTATTTCATAGATGAAGGCTCGGCATGTGGTCGAGAAGGGTTGTCTGACCTATTTTGCTTATGTGCGGGACACCACAGCCGAGTCTCCGACGATTGATTCAGTGCTGGTGGTTTGAGAGTTTGCTGATGTATTTCCTTCAAACCTTTCAGGCATGCCTCCGGACCGTGATATTGATTTCTGCATTGATTTAGCTCCAAGCACCCAGCCTATATCTATTCCTCCGTACCGTATGGTTCCGAAGGAGTTGAAGGAGCAGCTTGCGGTGTTTTTGGCTAAGGGGTTCATCAGACCGAGTGTATCGCCATGGGGTGCTCCAGTTCTATTCGTGAAGAAGAAAGATGGGTCCGTGCGGATGTGTATTGATTTCCGCCAGTTGAACAAGGTTACAATTAAGAACAAGTATCCTTTGTCGTGCATCGATGATTTATTTGACCATTTGCAGGGTGCTCGTGTGTTTTATAAGATTGATTTGAGATCGGGATATCATCAGTTGAAGATTCGGGCTTTAGATGTTTCGAAGACTGCTTTTCGTACGAGATATGGCCACCATGAGTTCCTGGTGATGTCCTTTGGCTTGACTAATGCCCCAACAACATTCATGGACTTGATGAATAGGGTGTTCAAGCCGTATATTGATTCCCTTGTCATTGTCTTCTATTGCAACTTCATTGACCAGATTGACTCAAAATAATTCCCCGTTCCGATGGTCTGACGAGTGTGAGGCGAGCTTTCAGAAGCTCAAGACAGCATTAACCTCAACACCAGTTCTAGTATTTCCTTCCCGTCTTGGGATGTATACAGTATATTGCGATGTTTGGCGCATTGGCTTGGGGTGTGTTTTGATGAAGGAAGGGAGAGTTATTGCTTATTCTTCGTGCCAGCTGAAGATTTATGAGAAGAATTACCCTGTGCACGATTTGGAGTTGGCGGAGATTGTTCATGCTCTTAAGATTTGGAGGCACTACTTGTATGGAGTGTCCTGTGAGGATTATACAGACCACCGTAGCTTGCAGCACTTGTTCAAGAAGAGGGATCTTAATTTGAGGCAGCGCAGATGGCTTGAGTTGTTGAAGGATTATGATATCACCATTCTTTATCACCCGGTCAAGGCAAACGTGGTAGAAGATGCTTTGAGCAAAAAGGCGGAGAGTATGGGTAGTTTGGCTTATATTGCAGTAGAGGAGAAACCTCTAGCCTTGGACATTCAGTCCTTGGCCAATTGCCTGGTGATATTAGACCTTTCAGAGCCTCGTCGAGTTTTAGCACATGTGGTTGTTTAGTCTTCATTATTGGGGGAGATTAAGGCCCGACAGTTCTATGATCCGTGCATAGCAGAGCTTCGGGAGACAGTGGTTCAGGGTAGGTCCAAGGAGGTTACTATTGGCGAGGATAGTGTTCTGAGACTTCAGGGTCGCTTATGTGTTCCTAGTGTCGATGGCCCGAGGGAGAGGATTCTAGAGGAGGGACACGGTTCTCGATATTTTGTTCATCCTGGTGCTACGAAGATGTATCGTGATTTGAAGCAGCATTCCTCGTGGAGGCGGATGAAGAGGGACATCATGGAGTATGTGACTAGGTGTCTTAATTGTCAGCAGGTGAAGTATGAGCACCAGAGGCCAGGAGGCCTACTTCAGTAGATGCCCATTCTTGAGTGGTAATGGGAGCGCATCACTATGGACTTCGTGGTTAGCTTCCTCACATAAAATATATACTCATGTGCTAAGAAGCATTATAATTGTAGTTTAGGCTCGTGTGTTGAGAAGCATTATAACTTGCATCTTATGCTGGTACATTTAGGAACATTATAACTTGGAGTTTAGGCTCATACGATAAGGAGCATTATAACTTGCAGTTTAAGCGTGTGCGTTAAGGAGCATTATAACTTGCAGTTTAGTCTCGTGCGTTAAGTAGCATTATAACTTGAAGTTTAGGCTCATGCGTTAAGGAGTATTATAACGTAAATTTTAGGCTCATGCATTAAGAAGCATAGCAACATGCATGGACTCTTCAGTTTTATCTTCGGATGAATATTTGTCCCCATTCTGAGCATCGTCTGCTTCTATTTCATCACAAGGCTCAAAGTTAGGAAACCTTTGATCTCCACTTGTAGCCATACTCAATTCCATATCATGTTCACGGGTTGCTAGTTATTCAAATGTTTGGGGTTTCATGCCTTGTAAGATATAGCAAAGACTCCAATGCCTGCCTTGAATGCACATTTTGATGTGAGAAGTTTTGCTAACGCGATCTTTGCAGTAGAGGCTTAAGATCCTCCAGCAGTTGATGAAGTCAATAACTGGCTCATCCTTTCCTTGATGAGTTTTGTAAGTTGGATCATGCTTACGATGCGCCTTGTGCTATAGAAACGATTGAGAAACTCTTTCTCCAACTGCTCCCAACTATCGATAGTACCAGGTTCAAGATATGTGTAACAATCGAATGCATTACCTTCTAGAGAAAGAACAAACTATTTGATAAGGTAATCACCGTACGTTCCAGCATTGTTGCAAGTTTCAACAAAGTGCGCTACACGCTATTTTGGATTTCCCTTGCTGTCGAATTGTTGCAACTTACGACTTTGCATATGTGAGATATAATTTGGATGACGACTCAGAATTATTTTTGATAGCCTCCATGATGAAGTCCTTTAATTTCTCAACGGGAATCAAACTTTCAACGGAGGCTTGGATCTCATTGGCTGTCGTTGCTTGCTTTTCGGAAGAGTCTCCTTTTTCTTGTGACCTTTGAAAGTTTAAAGGTGTTTGTGTGTATTCCCCTTCTACTATGCTATCCAATTTATTTGTTAACTTGTAAAGTTTAGCATCTTGATTATGCATGCGCTTTGACAATCCTTCGACTGCTTTCGTCAAATTTGCAAGTTGTTCTTCTGTGGTAGAAGCTTCAATAACCATTGCTTGCATGATCGATGTAGAGGATGAAGAATGAAATATAACATTTTGGGATAGAGCTTGGAGTTCGCATTAATGGAGACTAAAGTAGATCCAACGCTCAAGTCATCATCATAAGCTTGTATGAATGGTTTCTCATACTTAGATGAACTAAGTTGGGGAAGAACCTTTCCGATCCTTTTAGAGACATCATTCCCTTTTTGGGTCGTGCTTGTAAAAGATCTTGCTCCTTTTGAAGATGAAGATCCGAAAATAGGGGTTGACATGGACGACACTTGGAGTGCTTGTTTTTCTAAAGATCTTGCTTTTCTCCTTGTAACTGGCCCAAAACCTCCAAAGGTAACATCGAGGATGCTTTCGACATCAGCATAGAACTTGGAATTAGCAGCCTCACTGAAAGTTGATTTGGAGTTAATTTTCTGTAAAGTCATTTCAATGTTCTCGAACTTTGGTGATTGAAAAGTTTAGTTGAGAGGTAGAGATTGTCCCAGTGGGCGTGCCAGAATTGTAGACAATAAGTTGCGCCGAGAAAATAAAATCAAGACCGAAAATATTGCAACAATCGTAGTATTTGATTTCAAATAATATGAGTGTAAAATCTCTATGAAACCTCTGATTCTTCTTTCCAATAGTAAATAAATTCAAGAGCCTTCGAGCATTATCTTGAATATGTAGTTCTTGCCACGAACGATGATCTTATTCTTGAGCTTGAGCTTGATTGCTTGAATTTGAACTTGATTTGTTCTTTGTTCTTGAGCTTGAACTTGATTTATTCTTTGTTCTTGAGCTTGAACTTGATTTGTTATTCGTTCTTGAGCTTGAACTTGATTTCTTAAACTTGAATTTGATTGCTTAAATCTTGAAACTTGCAGAGAAATTTGCGGCGTTTGACCCACGAGCTCTCTCTTGCTTCCTGCTGTCTTTTCTAGGTTATGAAGAATCCTATTTATAGTCTTGGGAGAGAACAGTTATGATAAGAACAAACTCTTTTTCACCAATCAAATTGAAGTGTGACAAGGCCACATTTGATTGGCCAGAACATGTCGCTTGCACACGTGCCACAATTTCATTGGCTTTTTAATATGACTTAGCATGCCTTGTAATTTTGACACGTGGAGTGATCCCATTGGCTCTTCCATTAGACTTGGCGTGTCACGTCATTTGACATATGACACAAAACTGGGTCTCTAGGAAGATGACATATTGGGCCTAATGAAGTGGGCTCATTATTTATAGCCCAACTAAATAGGCTAGACCAGTCAATATTCATTGGACTTAAATAATCGATCCAAATATATTACCCCATAATATTTATTGGGATCAAAATATATTTAATTGAAATCAAATTCAAATTTCTTACGGATTTAAATTCAATAAAAATTTAATTGCCTACAGTGGCAAATGAGATAAAATTCATAAAGAACCACTTTACAGTATTCTAATTGAAAAATAGTCGTTGTCATAGAGTTTTGAATTCCATAGGTATAGATAGTTCCATGAAATATCCTCAACTTTCACTCGTGAAATTTGAAACTCTAGGACCATTGTTAGGTAGCAAATCAATGAGTGATTTATTTAAACTGTCCAAAATTTACTTGGGCTAAATGAGCAAGTACATATGGATAAAACTAGGAATTTTACCTCCAATACCAAAGCTTTACACCTTATTTATTATAAATAAAAATTATTTTAAAATATTATTTTCTATAGCTACTTTTAGGTTTTATAGCAAAATATGTATTTATGATCACTTCTTACTTTTTAGACATGAAACACGCTGGGTATTATTTTTCTCTCTCCTACTTTTTGTTTTCTCTCACAAGACCACCGTATAGTATACAACTTTATAAATCAAGATGCCCCTCCACAATCTCACTCTCTCTCAACGCCAGTCTCTTCTCCTTGAATACAACCACGATTCTCCACTGATCATCTCCATTGTTTCGCAAAATTTTCAAATTATTTTGCTCCAAGAAGTTGTGGTAAGTGTTAAAGTTGTTAGTTATCGCTGGTGCATTGCTTCTTCTGATTCTCTTTACTAATTTTTTCAGAAATAATCACCATTGTTACGCTTTCACTAGAAAACTCAAAATTTCATCTCTAGTGGCTGATTCAACAACTCAAGAGAGGGTTACCCGACATCGAAACAAGCCCAATTTGAGAAATCTTCGAGAGAATCAACACTTCCTGATGCGAAAAAGAGAAGAAAATGATGGATGATGATTCAGGGGTTAAGGGAAAAGATACTTTATTTTCATTGTATCCAATATATCTCGCTGTATTTCATGTATTTAATTGTATTCACTGTCTTTAGTTTTTTCTACATTTTCAATGTATTCACTATATTAATTGTATTCAACTTAATTATATAATTTCAAAGCTTCACTTTGTTTCACTGTTTTGTCCAACAGTATATATTCAACAATATGTATTAGATGTATCGTAGAATGCATTCATATGTTTTGTAATTAATATAATTTATATATTTATATGTATATATGTATTCAAATATATCTGCAGTATGTATTCATATGTTGTGCACTATAGATGACCTGATATACTTCATGTATTCAATGTATGTATGTATGTATTTAACTGTATTCAATGTAATTATATAACTTTAATATATAGATCCATTTGTAAAGATACCACTAAAATTATTTTAGTAAAGATACCACTCAAAAAAGAAAGGATGGATTGAATCTCTGAAGATTGCTTTTTTGGGGTGTTTTCGGCTGAGAATCTTTTCTATAACTGAAAATATAAATTTTGCGTGTTATAATTGAGTTTGTTGAGTTTTATTAGGAGTATATCACGTTAATTGATTCACTCACTGTAATGACCCGACTAGTCATTTTGCGTTATCGGACCCCGTTCCCCAAATTAAAACTTCTGATAGCGGCTTATTATGACTTATGACTTGCGGGGACTGGTGGTTCGAGATTCGGAACTGTTTAGAGTGCTATCGGAACACTTGGTTCCTTAAGGTTGACCTTTAAGGCCAAGTTTGACTTCGGTCAACATTTTTAGTAAACGACCTTGGAATCGAATTTCGACGGTTCCGGTAGCTTCGTATGTTGATTTCGGACTTGGGCGTATGTTCGGAATGGGTTTTAGATGACCCGGGAGCGTTTCGGCGCCCAATATTGAAATAAGAGTTCCTTAGGTTCCTATAGTGGTTTGGGATGGGTTTTTGAGTTATCGAGTTCCGGACAGAATTCCGAGATCGGAAATAGTTCCGATATGTCATTTATGACTTGCCTGCAAAATTTGGTGTCATTCCGAGTAGTATAGATCGGTTCGGCGCATTGTTAGCGAAGTCAAGGAAACTTAAAGTTCCTAAGTTTGGTTCTATGGATTTTGAGGTGTGATTTTGAAGTTTAGCGTTGTTTTGGGTGTTCTGAAGGCTCGAGCGAGTCCGTATTATGATTTGGAACTTGTTAGTATATTTGGACGAGGGCTCGGGTGGACTCAGGTGCCTCCCAGACACCACACGAGGCCAAAAACCAGCTGAAATAGTTGCTGGAGAACCTGTTCTGGTGTGACCGCATGTGCGGTTTCCCAGTCGCAGGTGCGGGACCGCTCTTGCGGTCCCATCCTCGCAGGTACGACCCCCAGCGGGCAGCCCATTTCTCGTAGGTGCAAAAAATGTTTCGCAGGAGCGGACACGCAGGTGCAGTGCCCTCTCCGCAAGTGCGGGCCCAACCTTCCTCATCCATTTACGTAGGTGCGAGCCTTTGCTCGCAGGTGCGAGACCGAAGTTGCGGTCCTTGAGCCGCAGGTGCGGAACCACTGTCAGGTAGTCTGTTTCTTAAAAACGAAATTCTTCATTGTTTTCTTCATTCCTTCCTCCATTAAAACACTTTGAGAGCTTGGGAAAGAGGCTCCACGATCCAACTACTGTGAGGTAAGTAAATTCCACCCCAAAGTTGGTTTAATTCATGAACTCTTAATTAAGTTAACCTTCTTTATTAGTAAAAATCAAGAATTGGGTAGTAACCTAGGGCTTTCGGTAATTTAGAGAATTACCCGTCAATTAGCTATGAAATCAAGTAAAAATCATGTATTAACGATCCTTAGGTTATGGGTGAGTGGTTCCTTCGTGAATTTTTGGAAAGCGAGTGTGCGGGCTTGGGGTAAATTTTGGGATTTCTTCAAGAATGATGAATTTACTAAATAAGTAGGATAATTTTCATATTTTGAGAATAAATTGATGTATTTGCATAACATTTGGCTAGTTTCGAGTCCTCGGGTGTAGAGTTCGGAGTTTCGGGCGCGTTCTTGGTCAGGGAAGTAGATTTGACACGAGATGAGTCTCCTTTCTAACCTTGTAAGGGGGAATTGTCCCCTAGGTGATTTAAATTCTATATGTGATAATTGTGGGGGCTACTTACGTACAAAGTGACGAGAGTCCGCACGTAGCTGCTATTACTATTATGTCTGGGTAGTTAGGCCCACATCATGCCTTGTGTTTTCCTTGATATGAACTACATGCTTAATAAATTAAATGTTACATGCGGCTTATTTCCCTGAGGTCATGGAATTTGAGAAAACTTGTAAGGAATTGTTCCCCGAAAAGTAATTTAAAAAGGAATAATGTGTGTGCATGTGACCGCTTCGCAATTTACATTCCGCGAGCGGAGTGTGATTTCTCCCACTCTTATGGGAACGGGCCGTACACCACGACGGATTGAGAGATGAACTTTTGGTTCGGGATGTTCGATCCTCGGCAGTGCATAGAGAGGATTACTTTATGGCAAAGATGCACTTTTTGGTTCGGGCCCGTTTGATCCTCGGCAGTGCATAGATGTGAGTACTTTATGGTAAGGTGCACTTATAGTTTGGTCCGTTCAACCCTCGGCAGTGCACATACATGACTATCTTATGACTCCGACCGGTTGTCCTTACCCTGCATGCGCATGATTTATTTGTTACTAAATTCATGGACATTGATCTGACAGATAATTGGGGGAAGGTGAAGTAGTAATTGTTTTATTCATTCTCAGTACTTCCTTGGATTTCAATGCCTTATATAAGTTGCTTCACTGCCCTTACATGCCTACCGTTTCCATCATATTCCGTTAATTTAATTGTTGGACCTTAGTGAGTGTCATGTCGACCTCTCGTCACTACCTCTTTGAGGTTAGGCGGGATACTCACTGGGTACATATATATTTATATACTCATGCTACGCTTCTGCACTTAATTGTACAGGTTCTGAGGCTGGTGGATCTGGTTGTCGGACCGGATCTTGACTTTGATTATAGATGGACCTGACTTCACGGTGAGCTGATTTTCTCCTGGCGGTCTCCGACAGCACCATGGGGTTTCTTTTGCTTATTTGCCATCTATTTCCTTCAGACAGTCTGACTGTATATTATATCTTTTGTATATTCTATTAGTATGCCTGTAGGACTCTTGACACTAGTTCATGGCACACACGTGATAGTTATCATGGATTTCGGGTTTTCATATATATTGGCTCACGCCTCTTCATGACTGCATTTTATTAAAAACTGGCTAATTATCCTTGTTGATTCATGTTTTAAGTTTTAAAAAAACTGAGTATATGTTGAGATGTTTAATCTAATAAGAAAGAACCCTTGGTAATTGAGTATTGGCTTGCCTGACCTCGCTGTTGGGTGCCATCACGACCTAAGATAGGATTTTGGGTTGTGAAAACATGGTATCAGAGCACTAGGTTCACGTAGATCTCACAAGTCACGGGCAAACCCAGTAGAGTCTTGCGGATGGATACGGAGACGTCTGTACTTATCTTCAGGAGGCTATAGGGTGTTAGGAAACCTCTGTTTTTTCTTACTCTATCGTGCAGTCAATGATTTACTAAATTCATTCTTCTATTCTCTCACAGATGGTGAGGACGCGTGCATCTGATTTTCCAGACTCGGGAAGAGCTGCTACCCCCGTTGTCCGAGGCCGTGGAAGAGGCCGGGGGAGGGCACCGACACGAGGTAGGGGACGAGGGCGTCCCAGAGCTATTCCGGTTCCACCACCAGGGGGATCCTATCATTGAGGAGCAGGACGCGGTGCCCTCAGCAGATCTTGTTCCAGTAGACTTCATGATGGCGACATGCTTCCAGGCAGTCGGGTCGTATGATGAGATTTATGGACACCATGTCCCAGACTAGTTTATTTCCAGCAGATCCTGCCACTTCACATGCGGGAGGGGGAGTCCAGACCCCTACTGCTCAGGCTGCAGGCCAGACAGTAGCATTACATCATACCCCGGGTACACTGCCCGTGGGTGGGGTCCAGCCTGTTGCTGCAGCACTTGAGCCCAGACCAGCTGCGGACGGCGATCCGCAGAAGCTATTGGATAGATGGAATCGATTACATCCTCCATTATTTGGTGGTGAGTGAGGCGAGGATGCCCAGAATTTTGTGGATAGGTGCACGGACAGACTGCATAACATGAGAATACTAGGGTCCCATGGAGTGGATTTCACTATCTTTCAGTTGGAGAGCAAAGCTCGTAGGTGGTGACAATCCTATATTCTCAGCATGCCAGCAGATTCTCCTTCTGTCACTTGAGAGCAGTTCACGAAGATGTTTCTAGATAGATATATCCCACCCTCTGAGAGGGAAGAGCTGTAGTATAAGTTTTAGCGGCTAGAGTACGGACAGATGTCAGTGACAGATTAAGTCAGATTTTCAGAGTTGTCTCATCATGCACTCATGATACTACCTACTGATGCATAGAGGGTTCAGAGATTTATGGATGGGTTGCGTCCAGGTATTAGGGCCACCCTGGCCCGAGAGGTGGAGATCGGTACTCCTTATCACCTCATGGTAGAGATTGCTCGCAGGATCGAAGGGTATCGGTCGAGGAGAAGGGAGCAGGGGCAGCAGGACAAGATGGCTAGATTCTCTGGAGATTTCAGAGGTGCCCCAGCTAAGGGCAGAGGTCAGTTTAGCAATTGTCAGCCCAGTAGTCCTTTATATTCAACACCTCCACCACCTCCCCGAGGTGTCCCAGTGAGGCCTTATTTTAGCGCCATGCCAGAGCGTTCCTACCGTCCTCCAGCCATTCAGAGTTCATACACTGGTTATCCCAGTCATCGGAGATCCTCCGACCCCTACTTCAGTGCTATGCCAGAGGGACAACGCTCTCCGTCTGTTCAGGTTTCTTCTTCGAGGCAACAGACTATGGTACCTGGGAGCTTAGTCTTACGGTACTCCAGCTGGATTCTATGCCATTCCGGCTAGATCAGATGCAGTGGCCTCAGACGCCGTGATCACAAGTATTATCTCAGTATGTGGTAGAGAGGCTTCAGTATTATTTAATACAGGATCCACCTATTCATATGTTTCAGCATTATTTGCTCATTTTCTGGATGCTCCTCGTGAGTCCTTGGGTTCTTCTATATGTATGTCCACTCCTATAGGTGATTCTATGCTGGTAGACCGGATTTATCGGTCTTGTGAGATCACCTTCTGTGAGTTCGAGACAAGAGCGGACCTTTTGTTGCTCAACATGGTTGATTTTGAGATTATTCTAGGCATGGATTGGCTATCTCCTTATCATATCGTGCTAGATTTCCATGCCAAGACAGTTACTTTAGCCATGCCCGAGTCGCCTAGGATGGAGTGGAGGGGTTCCTCAGTCAGTGCATCCAGTCGGGTTATTTCATAGATGAAGGCTCGACATATGGTCGAGAAGGGTTGTCTGGCCTATTTTTGTTATGTGCGGGACACCACCGCTAAGTCTCCGATGATTGATTCAGTGCTGGTGGTTTGAGAGTTTTCTGATGTATTTCCTTCAGACCTTCCAGGCATGCCTCCGAACCGTGATATTGATTTCTGCATTGATTTAGCTCCAAGCACCCAGCCTATATCTATTCCACCGTACTGTATGTCTCCGAAGAAGTTGAAGAAGTTGAAGGAGTAGCTTGAGGAGTTGTTAGCTAAGGGGTTCATCAGACCGAGTGCATATCCATGGGGTGCTCCAGTTCTATTCGTGTAGAAGAAGGATGGGTCCATGCGGATATGTATTAATTACCGCCAGTTGAACAAGGTTAACATTAAAAACAAGTATCCTTTGCCGCGCATCGATGATTTGTTTGACCAGTTGCAGGGTGCTCGTGTGTTTTCTAAGATTGATTTGAGATCGGGATATCATCAGTTGAAGATTCGGGCTTCAGATGT
Organism: Nicotiana paniculata; assembly: GCA_005239505.1. NCBI lineage: Eukaryota > Viridiplantae > Streptophyta > Magnoliopsida > Solanales > Solanaceae > Nicotiana > Nicotiana paniculata. The sequence goes on along the minus strand of MDKI01063234.1, from coordinate 13,393 downwards.
TCCGAAGACTGCTATTCGTACGAGATATGGCCACTATGAGTTCCTGGTGATGTCCTTTGGCTTGACTAATTCCCCAGCAGCATTCGTGGACTTGATGAATAGGGAGTTCTGGCCGTATATTGATTCCTTTGTCATTGTCTTCATAGATTACATCTTTATTTACTCACATAGCCTGGGTGAGCACGAGCAGCATTTGAGGTTAGTGTTCCAGACCTTGCGGGAACAGAAGCTATATGATATGTTCTCCAAGTTTGAGTTTTGGTTGGATTCCCTAGCGTTCCTGGGGCATGTGGTATCCGGAAAGGGTATCAAGGTTGATCCTCAGAAGATCGAGGCAGTTAAGAGTTGGTCGCGTCCTACTTCAGCTATAGAGATCAGGAGCTTTTCGGGCCTAGCAGGCTATTATCGCCGATTTGTGGAGGGGTTCTCTTCTATTGCAACTTCATTGACCAGATTGACTCAAAATATTTCCCTGTTCCGATGGTCTGACGAGTGTGAGGCGAGCTTTCAGAAGCTCAAGACAGCATTAACTTCAACACCAGTTCTAGTATTTCCTTCCGATCCTGGGATGTATACAGTATATTGTGACGCTTCGCACATTGGCTATGGGTGTGTGTTGATGCCGGAAGGGAGAGTTATTGCTTATTCTTCATGCCAGCTGAAGGTTCATGAGAAGAATTACCCTGTGCACGATTTGGAGTTGGCGGCGATTGTTCATGCTCTTAAGATTTGGAGGCACTACTTGTATGGAGTGTCCTGTGAGGTTTATACAGACCACCGTAGCTTGCAGCACTTGTTCAAGCAGAAGGATCTTAATTTGAGGCAGCGCAGATGGCTTGAGTTGTTGAAGGATTATGATATCACCATTCTTTATCACCCGGGCAAGGCAAACGTGGTAGCAGATGCTTTGAGCAGGAAGGCAGAGAGTATGGGTAGCTTGGCTTATATTGCAGCAGAGGAGAGACCTCTAGCCATGGACATTCAGTCCTTGGCCAATCTCCTGGTGAGATTATACCTTTCAGAGCCTCGTCGAGTTTTAGCACATGTGGTTGCTCAGTCGTTGTTATTGGGAAAGATTAAGGCCCGTATGATCTGTCCATAGCAGAGCTTCGGGAGACAGTGGTTCAGGGTAGGGCCAAGGAGTTTACTATTGGCGAGGATGGTATTCTGAGACTTCAAGGCCGCTTATGTGTTCCTAATGTTGATGGCCTGTGGGAGAGGATTTTAGAGGAGGCACACAGTTCTCGGTATTCTGTTCATCCTGGTGCTACGAAGATGTATCTTGATTTAAAGCAGCATTACTGGTGGAGGCGGATGAAGAGGGACATCGTGGAGTATGTGACTAGGTGTCTTAATTTCCAGCAGGTGAAGTATGAGCACCAGAGGCCAGGAGGCCTACTTCAGTAGATGCCCGTTCTTGAGTGGTAATTGGAGCGCATCGCTATGGACTTCGTGGTTAGCTTCCTGTCATAAAATATATACTCATGTGCTAAGAACAATTATAATTTTAGTTTAGGATCGTGCGTTGAGAAGCATTATAACTTGCAGCTTACGCTCGTACATTGAGGAACATTATAACTAGCCGTTTAGGCTCATACGATAAGGAGCATTATAACTTGCAGTTTAAGCATGTGCGTTAAGGAGCATTATAACTTGGAGTTTAGGCTCGTGCGTTAAGGAGCATTATAACTTGCAATTTAGGCTTGTGTGTTAAGGAGCATTATAACTTGCAGTTTAGGCCCATGCGTTAAGGAGTATTATAACGTATATTTCAGGCTCATGCATTAAGAAGCATAGCAACATGCATGGACTCTTTAGTTTTATCTTCGGATGAATATTTGCCCCCATTCTGAGCATCGTCTGCTTCTATTTCATCATGATGCTCAAAGTCAGGAAACATTTGATCTCCACTCTTAGCCATACTCAATTCCATATCATGTGCACGGGTTGCTAGTTATTCAAATGTTTGGGGTTTCATGCCTTGTAAGATATAGCAAAGACTCCAATGCCTGCCTTGAATGCACATTTTGATGTGAGAAGTTTAGCTAAGGCGATCTTTGCAGTTGAGGCTTAAGATCCTCCAGCAGTTGATGAAGTCAATAACTGGCTCATCATTTCCTTGATGAGTTTTTGTAAGTTCGATCATGCTTACGATGCGCCTTGTTCTATATAAACAATTGAGAAACTCTTTCTCTAACTGCTCCCAACTATCGATAGAACCAGGTTCGAGATATTTGTAACAATCGAATGCATTACCTTTGAGAGAAAGAACAAACTATTTGATAAGGTAATCACCGTACGTTCTAGCATTTTTGCAAGCTTCAACAAAGTGCGCTACACGCTATTTTGGATTTCCCTTGCTGTCGAATTGTTGCAACTTACGACTTTGCATATGTGAGATATAATTTGGATGACGACTCAGAATTATTTTTGATAGCCTCCATGATGAAGTCCTTTAATTTCTCAACGGGAATCAAACTTTCAACGGAGGCTTGGATAAGAACAAACTCTTTTCGATCAATCAAATTGAAGTGTGACAAGGCCACGTTTGATTGGCCAGAACATGTCACTTGCACACATGGCACAATTTCATTGGCCTTTTAATATGACTTAGCATGCCTTGTAATTTTGACACATGGAATGATCCCATTGGATCTTCCATTTGACTTGGCGTGCAACGTCATTTGAGACGTGGCACAAAACTGGGTCTCTAGGAAGATGACATATTGGGCCTAATGAAATTGGCTCATTATTTATAGTCCAACTAAATGGGCTAGACCAGTCAATATTCATTGGACTTAAATAATTGATCCAAATATATTAGCACATAATATTTATTTGGATCAAAATATATTTAATTGAAATCAAATTCGAATTTCTTACGGATTTAAATTCAATAAAAATTTAATTGCCTACAGTGGCAAATGGGATAAAATTCATAAATAACCACTTTACAGTATTCTAATTGAAAAATAGTCGTTGTCATAGAGTTTTGAATTCCATATGTATAGATAGTTCCATGAAATATCCTCAACTTTCACTCGTGAAATTTGAAACTCTAGGACCATTGTTATTTTTCAATTAGGGGATGCAAAGTAGCTAACCCACGCTATTACAAGTTTACAACTAGCTAGCAAATTAATGAGCAATTTATTTAAACTGTCCAAAATTTACTTGGGATAAATAAGCAAGTACAGATGGATAAAACTTACCTCCAATAGAGAAGCTTTACACCTTATTTATTATAAATAAATATCATTTTAAAATATTATTTTCTATAGCTACCTTTTAGGTTTTATAGCAAAATATGTATTTATGATCACTTCTTACTTTTTAGCCATTAAATACGCTGGGTATTATTTTTTTTCTCTCCTACTTTCCGTTCTTTCTCTCACAAGACCACCGTATAGTATACAACTTTATAAATCAAGACCCCCCTCCACATTCTCTCTCTCTCTCTCTCTCTCAACGCCAGTATCTTCTCCTTGAATACAACCACGGTTCTCCATTGATTCATCTCCATTGTCTCGCAAAATTTTCAATTGTTTTTCTCCAAGAAGTTGTGGTAAGTGTTAAAGTTGTTAGTTATCGCTGGTACATTGCTTCTTCTGATTCTCTTTACTAATATTTCCAGAAATAATCACCATTGTTACACTTTCACCAGAAAACTCGAAATTTCATCTCTAGTGGCTGATTCAACAACTCACAAGAGGGTTACCCGATATCGAAACAAGCCAATTTGAGAAATCATCGAGATAATCAACACTTCCTAATGCGAAAAAGAGAAGAAACTGATGGATGATGGTTCAGGGGTTAAGGAAAAAGATACTTTATTTTCACCGTATTCAATATATCTCGCTGTATTTCATGTATATAATTGTATTCATTGTCTTCAGTTTTTCAAACTATTCACTATATTTAATTGTATTCAAGTTAATTATATAATTTCAAAGCTTCACTTTGTTTCACTGTTTTGTCCAGCAGTATATATTCAACAATTTGTATTCAATGTATTGTAGAATGCATTCACATAATTTTTTAATTAATATAATTTATGTATTCAGATGTATATATGTATTCAAATATATCTGCAGTATGTATTCATATGTTGAGTATGTATTTAACTGTATTTAATGTAATTATATAACTTTAATATATAGAGCCATTTGTAAACATACCACTAAAAATATTTTAGTAAAGATACCACTAAAAAAAGAAAGGATGGATAAAGATTGCTTTAATGGATGATCCAGGAGCGTTTCGGCGCCCAATATTGAAATAAGAATTCATTAGGTTCCTATTGTGGTTTGGGACGGGTTTTTGACTTATCGAGGTCCGGACGGAATTCCGAGACTGAGAATAGTTCCTTTATGTAATTTATGACTTGCCTGCAAAATTTGGTGTCATTCCGAGTAGTATAGATCGGTTCGGCGCGTTGTTAGCGAAGTCAAGGAAACTTAAAGTTCCTAGGTTTGGTTCTAGGTATTTTGAGGTGTGATTTTGAAGTTTAGCATTGTTTTGGGTGTTCCAAAAGCTCGAGCGAGTCCGTATTATTATTTGGGACTTGTTGGTATATTTGGACGGGGGCTCGGGTGGACCCAGGTGCCTCCCGGACACCAAACGAGGCCAAAAACTAGCTGAAATAGCTGCTGGCGCACTCGTTCTGGTTTGACCGCAGGTGCGGTTTCCAAGTCGCAGGTGCAGGACCGCTCTTGCGGTCCCAGCCTCACAGGTGCGACCCCCACCGGGCAGCCCATTTCTCGTAGGTGCTGGAAAAAGTTCCCCAGGAGCGGAGACGCATGTGCGGTGTCCCCTCCGCAGGTGCGGGCCCAGGCTTCCTCGTCCATTTCCGCAGGTGCGAGCCTTTGCTCGCAGGTGAGAGACAGTAGGTGCAGTCCTTGAGCCGCAAGTGCGGAACCACTGTCAGGTAGTGTGTTTCTTAAATACAGGATTCTTTATTATTTTCTTAATTCTTTCCACCATTAAAACACTTTGAGAGATTGGGAAAGGAGCTCCCCGATCCAACCACCGTGAGGTAAGTAAATTCCATCCCAAAGATGGTTTAATTCATGAACTCTTAGTTAAGTTAACCTTCTTAATTAGTAAAAATCAAGAATTGGGTAGTAACCTAGGGCTTTCGGGAATTTAGAGAATTACCCGTCAATTAGCTATGAAATCAAGTAAACATCATGTATTAACGATCCTTAGGTTATGGGTGAGTGGTTCCTTCGTGAATTTTCGGAATGCGAGCGTGCGGGCCTGGGGTGAATTTTGGGATTTCTTCAAGAATGATGAATTTACTAAATAAGTAGGAGAATTTCCATATTTTGAGCATAAATTGAAGTATTTGTATAACATTTGGCTAGTTTCGAGTCCTCGGGTGTAGAGTTCGGAGTTTCGGGTGCGTTCTTGGTCAGGGAAGTAGATTCGACACGAGATGAGTCTCCTTTCTAACCTTGTAAGGGGAAACTCTCCGCGTAGGTGCTTTAAATGCTATATGTGATAATTGTGGGGGCTACGTACGTACAAAGTGACGAGAGTCCGTACATAACTGCTATTACTATTATGTTCGGGTACTTAGGCCGACATCATGCCTTGTGTTTTATTTGATATGAACTACATGCTTAATAAATTAAATGTTACATGCGGCTTATTTCCCTGAGGTCATGGAATTTGAGAAAACTTGTAAGGAATTATTCATTGAAAAGTAATTTAAAAAGGAATAATGTGTGTGCATGTGACCGCTTCCCCAGTCTTATGGGAACAGGCCGTACGCCACGTCGGATTGAGAGATGCACTTTTGGTTCGGGCCGTTCGATCCTTGGCAGTGCATATAGAGGATTACTTTATGGCAAAGATGCACTTTTGGTTCGGGCCCGTTCGATCCTCGGCCGTGCATAGATGTGAGTAATTTATGGTAAGGTGAACTTATGGTTCGGGCCGTTCAACCCTCGGCAGTGCACGAACATGACTATCTTATGACTCCGGCTAATTGTCCATACCCTGCATGCGCATGATTTATTTGTTACTAAATTCATGGACATTGATCTGACAGATAATTGGGGGAAGGTGAAGTAGTAATTGTTTTATTCATTCTCAGACTTCCTTGGATTTCAATGCCTTATATATAATTGTTGCTTCACTGCCCTTACATGCTTACCATTTCAATCATATTCTGTTAAATTATTTTGTTTGACCTTAGTGAGTGTCATGTCGACCTCTCGTCACTACCTCTTTGAGGTTAGGCGGGATACTCACTGGGTACATATATATTTATGTACTCATGCTACACTTCAGTACTTAATTGTACAGGTTCTGAGGCTGGTGCATCTGGTTGTCGGACCGGAGATTGACTTTGATTATAGACGGACGTGACTTCACGGTGAGCTGATTTTCTCCTAGCGATCTCCGGCAGCACCATTGGGTTTCTTTTGCTTATTTCCCGTATATTTCCTTCAGACAGTGTGACTGTATATTATATCTTTTGTATATTCTGTTAGTATGCTCGTAGGACTTGTGACACTAGTTCCTGGCACACACGTGATAGTTATTACGGATTTCGGGTTTGTATATATATTGGCTCACGCCTCTTCATGACTGCTTTTGATTAAAAACTGGCTAATTATCCTTGTCGATTCATGTTTTAAGTTTTAAAACAACTGAGTATATGTTGAGATGTTTCATCTAATAAGAAAGAACCCTTAGTAAATTGAGTATTGGCTTGCTTGATCCCACTATTGGGTGTCATCATGACCTAAGATAGGATTTTGGGTCGTGACAACATGGTATCAGAGCACTAGGTTCACGTAGGTCTCACAAGTCACGGGCAAACCCAGTAGAGTCTTGCGTATGGTTACGGAGACGTCTGTACTTATCTTCAGCAGGCTATAGGGTGTTAGGAAACCTTTCTTTGTTCTTATCATTGAGGAGCAGGACGAGGTGCCTCCAACAGATGCTGCTCGAGTAGACTTCATGACGGTGCTAGGATTCCAAGCAGTCATGGGTCGTATGATAAGATTTATGGACACCATGTCCAAGGCTGGTTTATTTCCAGCAGATCCATCCACTTCACAGGCGGGAGGGGGATTCCAGACCCATACTGCCCAGGCTGCAGGCCAGACATCAGCATTACATCATACCCCGGGTACACTGCCCGTGAGGGGGGTCCAGCCTGTTGCAGCAGCACCTGAGCCCAGACCAGCTGGAGACGGCGATCCGCAGAAGCTATTGGATAGATGGACTCGATTTCACCCTCCAGTCTTTGGGGGTGAGTGAGGCGAGGATGCCCAGGATTTTGTCGATAGGTGCAGGGACAGACTGCACAACATGAGAATACTAGAGTCCCATGGAGTTGATTTCACTACCTTTCAGTTGGAGGGCAGAGCTTGTAGGTGGTGGCAGTCCTATATTCTCAGCAGGTCAGCAGATTCTCCTCCTGTCACTTGGGAGCAGTTCACGCAGATGTTTCTAGATAGATATATCCCACCCTCTGAGAGGGAAGAGTTGCTGTATCAGTTTGAGCGGCTAGAGCAGGGACAGATTAGGAGGCCAGATTTTCAGAGTTGTCTTGTCATGCACTCATGATACTACCTACTGATGCATAGAGGGTGCAGAGAATTGTGGCTGGGTTGCGTCCAGGTATTAGGGCCACCATGGCCCGAGAGGTGGAGATGGGTACTCTTTATGAGCTCGTGGTAGAGATTTTTCGCAGGATCGAGGGGTATCGGTCGAGGAGTAGGGAGCAGGGGTAGCAGGACAAGATGGCTAGATTCTCTGGAGATTTCAGAGGTGCCCCAGCTAGGGGCAGAGGTCAGTTTAGCAATTTTCAGCCCAGTAGGCCTTTATATTCAACACCTCCACCACCTCCCCGAGGTGTCCCAGTGAGGCCTTATTTTAGCGCCATGCCAGAGCGTTCCTACCATCCTCCAGCCATTCAGAGTTCACACACTGGTTATCCCAGTCATCGGAGATCCTCCGACCCCTACTTCAGTGCTATGCCAGAGGGACAACGCTCTCCGTCTGTTCAGGTTTCTTCTTCGGGGCAACAGACTATGGTACCTGGGAGTTGTTATGAGTGTGGAGAGCCAGGTCATATGAAGAGGCAATGTCCCAGGTTTTGGGTCCTGCACAAGCAGTCCGGTCACCTAGAGGTGGAGGACAGGTCGGCAAGGGTCGTCCTAGAGGTGGAGGCTTGTTAGGGGGAGGTTAGGCAGCTCCTGTTCACTCTGGTGGAGCTTTGTCTTCCGATACTCCAGCTGGATTCTATGTCATTCCGACTAGATCAAATGCAGTGGCCTCAGACGCCGTGATCACGGGTATTATCTCAGTATGTGGTAGAGAGGCTTCAATATTATTTGATCTAGGATCCACCTATTCATATGTTTCAGCATTATTTTCTCATTTTCTGGAAGCTCCTCGCGAGTCCTTGGGTTCTCCTATATATGTGTCCACTCCTATGGGCGTTCTATGGTGGTAGACCCGATTTATCGGTCTTGTGAGATCACCTTCTGTGAGTTCGAGACCAGAGCGGACCTTTTGTTTCTCAACATGGTTGATTTTGAGATTATTCTAGGCATGGATTGTCTATCTCCTTATCATTTCGTGCTAGATTGCCATGCCAAGACAGTTACTTTAGCCATGCCCGAGTTGCCTAAGCTGGAGTCGAGGGGTTCCTCAGTCAGTGCAGCCAGCCGGGTTATTTCATACATGAAGGCTAGGCATATGGTCGAGAAGGGTTTTCTGGCCTATTTTGCTTTTGTGCGGGACACCACCACCGAGTCTCCGACGACTGATTCAGTGCTGGTGGTTTGAGAGTTTGCTGATGTATTTCCTTCAAACTTTCCAGGCATGCTCCGGACCGTGATATTGATTTCTGCATTGATTTAGCTCCAAGCACCCAGCCTATATCTTTTCCTCCATACCGTATGGATCTGAATGAGTTGAAGGAGTTGAAGGAGCAGCTTGAGGATTTGTTAGCTAAGGGGTTCATCAGACCGAGTGTATCGCCATTGGGTGCTCCAGTTCTATTCGTGAAGAAGAAGGATGGGTCCATGCGGATGTGTATTGATTATCGCCAGTTGAACAAGGTTACCATTAAGAACAAGTATCCTTTTTCGCGCATCGATGATTTGTTTGACCAGTTGCAGGGTGCTCGTGTGTTTTCTAAGATTGATTTGAGATCGGGATATCATCAGTTGAAGATTCGGGCTTCAGATGTTCCGAAGACTGCTTTTCGTACGAGATATGGCCACTATGAGTTCCTGGTGATGTCCTTTGGCCTGACTAATTCCCCGGCAGCATTCATCGACTTGATGAATAGGGTGTTCAGGCCGTATATTGACTCCTTTGTCATTGTCTTCATAGATGAAATCTTTACTTAGTCACGTAGACTGGGTGAGCACGAGCAGCATTTGAGGTTAGTGTCCCAGACCTTGCGGGAACAGAAGCTATATGCTAAGTTCTCCAAGTTTGAGTTTTGGTTGGATTCCGTAGCATTCCTGGGGCATGTGGTATTCGAAGAGGGTATCAAGGTTGATCCTCAGAAGATCGAGGCAGCTCAGAGTTGGTCGTGTCCTACTTCAACTATAGAGATCAGAAGCTTTTTGGGCCTAGCAGGCTATTATCGCCGATTTGTGGAGGGGTTCTCTTCTATTGCAACTTCATTGACTAGATTGACTAAAAATAATGACCCGTTCCGATGGCATGACGAGTGTGAGGCTAGCTTTCAGAAGCTTAAGACAGCATTGACCTCAACACCAGTTCTATCATTTCCGTCTGATTCTGGGATGCAGTATATTGTGACGCTTCGTGCGTTGGCTTGGGGGGTGTGTTGATGCAGGAAGGGAGAGTTATTGCTTATTCTTCGTGCTAGCTGAAGGTTCATGAGAAGAATTACCCTGTGCACGATTTAGAGTTGGCGGTGATTGTTCATGCTCTTAAGATTTGGAGGCACTACTTGTATGGAGTGTGCTGTGAGGTTTATACAGACCACTGTAGCTTGCATCACTTGTTCAAGCAGAGGGATCTTAATTTGAGGCAGCGTAGATGGCTTGAGTTGTTGAAGGATTATGATATCACCATTCTTTATCACCCGGGCAAGGCAAACGTGGTAGTAGATGCTTTGAGCAGGAAGGCGGAGAGTATGGGTAGCTTGGCTTATATTGCAGCAGAGGAGAGACCTCTAGCCTTGGACATTTCAGTCCTTGGCCAATCGCCTGGTGAGATTAGACCTTTCAGAGCCTCGTCGAGTTTTTGCACATGTGGTTGTTTAGTCTTCATTATTGGGGGAGATTAAGGCTCGACAGTTCTATGATCCGTGCATAGCAGAGCTTCGGGAGACAATGGTTCAGGGTAGGGCCAAGGAGGTTACTATTGGCGAGGATGGTGTTCTGAGACTTCAGGGCCGCTTATGTGTTCCTAATGTTAATGGCCTGAGGGAGAGGTTCTAGAGGAGGCACACAGTTCTCGGTATTCTATTTGTCCTGGTGCTACGAAGATGTATTGTGATTTGAAGAAACATTACTGGTGGAGGCGGATGAAGAGGGACATCGTGGAGTATGTGACTAGGTGTCTTAATTGCCAGCAGGTGAAGTATGAGCACCAGAGGCCAGGAGGCCTACTTCAGTAGATGCCCATTCCTGAGTGGTAATGGGAGCGCATCATTATGGACTTCATGGTTGGGTTGCCTCGTACTTTGCGGAAGGTCGACGCAGTTTGGGTCATTGTGGATAGATTGACCAAATCGGCGCATTTCATTCCAGTAGCTACTACTTACACATCTGAGAGATTAGCCCAGATCTACATTCGGGATATAGTTTGGTTGCACGGTGAGCCGGTATCCATTATATCAGATCGAGGTCCTCAGTTCACCTCGCATTTCTGGAGATCATTGCATAGTGAGATGGGCACCCAGATAGATCTCAGCACAGTGTTTCACCCTCAGACTGATGGCCAGTCGGAGCGTACAGTTTAGATATTGGAGGACATGCTCAGGGCATGTGTGATTGACTTCGGGGGTCAGTGGGACCAGTTCTTGCCTCTAGCCGAGTTTGCTTACAATAATTGTTACCAGTCCAGCATCGAGATGGAACCATTTGAGGTTTTGTATGGTCGGCGATGTCGTTCCCCTATCGGGTGGTTTGAGCCAGGTGAGGCTAAGTTATATGGTACCGACATGGTGAGGGATGCTTTGGAGAGGGTGAAGTTGATTCAGGAGAGGCTCCGCACAGCACAGTCTAGACAGAAGAGTTACGCGGATCAGAGGGCACGTGATGTATCATTTATGGAGATAGACAAGGTTCCGTTGAAGGTCTTGCCGATGAAGGGTATCATGAGGTTTGGGAAGAAGGGCAAGCTGAGCCCGAGATTTATAGGTCGCTTCGAGGTTTTTGCGAGTTGGGGAGGTTGCTTATGAGCTAGTCTTACCTCCCAGTTTATCAGGACTTCATCCAGTCTTTCATGTACCCATGCTCCGGAGGTAACCACACCGACATCTCTCACGTGGTTGATTTCAACACTATTTAGTTGGATGAGAGGTTGGGCTACGAGGAGGATCCAGTTGCTATTATTGATAGACAGGATTGCCAGTTGAGGTCCAAGAGAGTTTCTACAGTGAAGGTCCAGTGGAGGGGCCAACTAGTCGAGGAAGCGACCTGAGAGTCCAAGGAGGACATGCGGAGCATATATCCGCACTTATTCAGCACTTCAGGTATGATTCTAGACCCGTTCGAGGACAAACATTTGTTTAAGAGGTGGAGAATGTAATGACCCGACTGGTCATTTTGCATTATAGGACCCCGTTCCCCAAAATTAAACTTCCCATAGCGGCTTATTATGACTTATGACTTGCGGGGACTGGTGGTTCAGGATTTGGAAGTGTTTATAGAGCTATAGGAACACTTGGTTCCATAAGGTTGGCCTTTAAGGCCAAGTTTGACTTCGGTCAACATTTTTAGTAAACGACCTCGGAATCGAGTTTCAACGGTTCCGGTAGCCTCGTATGTTGATTTCGTACTTGGGCGTATGTTCAGAATGGGTTTTGGATGACCCGGTAGCATTTCAGAGCCCAATATTTAAATAAGAGTTCCTTAGGTTCCTATTTTGGTTTGGGACGTGTTTTTGAGTTATCGAGGTCTGGACGGAATTCCGAGACCGGAAATAGTTGTGTTATGTCATTAATGACTTGCCTGCAAAATTTGGTGTCATTCCGAGTAGTATAGGTCGGTTCGGCGCATTGCTAGCGAAGTCAAGGAAACTTAAAGTTCCTAAGTTTGGTTCTAGGGGTTTTGAGGTGTGATTTTGAGTTTTAGCATTGTTTTAGGTGTTCCGAAGGCTCGAGCGAGTCCGTATTATGATTTAGGACTTGTTGGTATATTTAGAGGGGGGATCTGGTGGGCCCAAGTACCTCCCGGACACCACACGAGGCCAAAAACCAGCTGAAATAGCTGTTGGTGCACCTATTTTGGTGTGACCGCAGGTGCTATTTCCCAGTCGTAGGTGCGGCACCGCTCATGCAGTCCCAGCCTCACAGGTGAGACCCCTAGCGAGCAGCCCATTTCTCGCAGGTGCGGTCTCCTCTCCGCAGGTGCGGGCCCAGGCTTCCTCGTCCATTTTCGCAGGTGCGAGCCTTTGCTCGCAAGTGCGAGACCGCATGTGCGGTCCATGAGCCGCAGGTGCGGAACCACTGCCAGGCAGTGTGTTTCTTAAATACAGGACTCTTCATTGTTTTCTTCATTCCTTCCTCCATTAAAACACTTTGACAGCTTGGGAAAGGGGCTCCACGATCCAACCACTGTGAGGTAAGTAAATTCCATCCCAAAGTTGGTTTAATTCATGAAATCTTAGTTAAGTTAACCTTCTTAATTGGTAAAAATAAAGAATTGGATAGTAACCTAGGGCTTTCGGGAATTTAGAGAATTACCCGTTAATTAGCTATAAAATCAAGTAAAAATCATGTATTAACGATCCCTAGGTTATGGGTGAGTGGTTCCTTCGTGAATTTTCGGAATCCGAGCGTGCGGGCCTGGGGTGAATTTTGTGATTTCTTCAAGAATGATGAATTTACTAAATAAGTAGGAGAATTTCCATACTTTGAGCATAAATTGATGTATTTGTATAACATTTGGCTAGTTTCGAGTCCTCGGGTGTAGAGTTCGGAGTTTCGGGCGCCTTCTTGGTCGGGGAAGTAGATTCGACACGAGGTGAGTCTTCTTTCTAACCTTGTAAGGGGGAACTGTCCCCCTAGGTTATTTAAATGCTATATGTGATAATTGTGGGGCAAAGTGACGAGAGTCTGTACGTAGCGGCTATTACCTATTATGTCCAGGGTAGTGAGGCCCACATCATGCCTTGTGTTTTACTTGATATGAACTACATGCTTAATAAAGTAAATTTT